>JAOYSI010060130.1:0-24029 GCA_025775065.1 Hiodon alosoides
AGTGGAGCTTGTTGTGAACGAGTTCACTACGGACACTGGAGTCAAAAGTAAAAGTTCCTAGTTAGTGAAATCTTTCGTTAGCTCAACGAGGGTTCGATTGCCGGCAGTAGGGCAGTTGGAAGTTGAGTCGAGATGGTTTTATATATATACACCAATCAGCCATAACATTATGTTCACCTGTCTAATATTGTGTGGGTCCCCATTTTGCTGCCATAACAGCCCTGACCCGTCGAGGCATGGACTCCGCTAGACCTCTGAAGGTGTGCTGTGTCCTGTAAGCCTCCATGGATCAGACTTGTTTGTCCAGCACATCCCACAGATGCTCAATTGGATTGACATCTGGGAAATTTGGAAGCCAAGTCAACACCTTGAACTTGTTGTTGTGTTCCTCAAACCATTCCTGAACCATTTTTGCTTTGTGGCAGGGCGCATTATCCTGCTGAATGAGGCCAATGCCATCAGGGAATACCGTTGCCATGAAAGGGTGTACATGGTCTGCAACACTGCTTAGGTAGGTGGTACGTGTAAAAGTAACATCCACATGAATGGCAGGACCCAAGGTTTCCCAGCAGAACATTGCCCAAAGCATCATACTGCCTCCGCCGGCTTGCCTTCTTCCCATAGTGCATCCTGGTGCCATGTGTTATCCAGGTAAGCAACACACACGCCATCCACGTGATGTAAAAGAAACTGTGATTCATCAGACCAGACCACCTTCTTCCATTGCTCCGTGGTCCAGTTCTGCTGCTCACGTGCCCATTGTAGGCGCTTTTGGCAGAGGCCAGGGTCAGCATGGGCACCCTGACTGGTCTGCGGCTACGCAGCCCCATACATAACAAACTGTGATGCACTGTGTGTTCTGACACCTTTCTATCAGAACCAGCATTAACTTTTTCAGCAATTTGAGCTACAGTAGCTCGTCTGTTGGATAGGACCACACAGGCCAGCCTTCGCTCCCCACGTGCATCAATGAGCCTTGGCCGCCCATGATCCTGTTGCCGGTTCACTGCTTTTCCTTCCTTGGACCACTTTTGATGGGTACTGACCACTGCAGACCGGGAACACCCCACAAGAGCTGCAGGTTTGGAGATGCTCTGACCCAGTCGTCTAGCCATCACAATTTGGCACATGTCAAAGTCGCTCAGATCCTTATGCTTGCCCATTTTTCCTGCTTCTAACACATCAACTTTGAGGAAAGAATGTTCACTTCCTGCCTAATATATCCCTTCAACTGGCAGGTGCCATGATAACTAGATTAACAGTGTTATTCACTTCACCTGAGTTGTGAAGAGGCGGGCAGATTCACAGTTCTTATTTCTTCACTTTAAGTTCATTATCCACTGGTGTGTGGATCAACAGCGTGCCACAGGTTGCTGTGATACCCTCAAATGGTTGCCTGTTGATGGGATTTGTTAACGCTTAAATACAATATAATTTTTTTTAATATATCCACTTTAAATTGCAAAGTTCTTTCGCCGAAATGTCGAAATGTTTGTGATGATCATTTTAACAGAGAATGGATTTCTAAATCTGATGGGCAGGGTTTTTCTTTAAAGGTAAAACATTCAAAAGGAATTTGTGGGTTTGTCAAAGTTTTGATTTGGTCCCAGACTGATCAATTTGAAATCCATAATTATTGTTAAAAACTGTTATCTTCTCCCCTACTTATGACTGTTTTTATTATACTTTTATCATACTTTATTTTTGTTATTGTGTTTTAATGTCAGATAACCATTAACCATTGGAGAATCTGTTATTTATTTTCAATTTGTTGTGGGGGGGGGGTGGGGGGTTCTGGGAAAGTTCATACCCTGAGGCTTTTGGATGTTGATCAGAGTGGATGCAGTTCGTTTGTGCGCGGTTTGAGGTGCGGCTCAGAACACAAGGCAGCCCCTACTGAGAGTCACACACCAACTGACTGACCTTTCCTGTTTATGTTCCGGCACCGGATAATTTCTGTGTTTCATCTCTTTTTCCCGTCTGGCCACCTGATTGCCGCTACCGTGGATTTGCATGAGACCAGTCTTTCTCAGTCATCTGCACAGTTTTCTATCCCTCTATGTTTATCAATACAGCATCTGCTTTAGCCACTTATAACTTATTCATCCTTTTTTCATCCATCCAGCATTTTCTTTTTTTAAATATAAATATAGCCTTGGAAATAGGTCAGGTTTCTGATCTCTGGTGATGGACATCTGAGGTCTCATTGAATGTTTAAGCTTGCACTGCCAGGTGGAAGGTATGTGGGTCTTTTAAAGGTTAAGCTGCAATCACGTTTTCCTTCTGGGGGACAGCTTGGTGGCGTGGCAGTCAAGGTTCTCATGTCACAAATCCAGGGTAGAACATTGCTGTTGTGCCCATCAGCCAAGTATTAAATCCAAAAAGCTTTAGAACATGCCGCTGTGTAACTGAGTTAAACTGGGAGGTCCTCTTTTTACACAGCAGGATTATACGTTAACTAATTATTTTTTAGTACCTTCGGAATCTTGATTCCAGCATTAATTATATTAGATGCCGTCTTTTGGAAAAAATCTATAATTTAATTTATGAAAATCCTTGAGAGGTACTAAAATGTATCTCATTATCTCTTAAATAAGTATCAATATGAGGCAGATGAATGCATGCTCTTATTGAAAGAAGGTTTATACACGCTAAATGATTACAGGGAGAGACTAAATCCATAACTTTCTCAACAGAAGGTAAAGCATTGAGCCAAAACTGAACAAAAGTAAAAAAGGATAGCTGGCGTAGCCCTTCTAGGAAACTATATTCCCCAAAGGTTCCAGAACTAGTTTCAACTATGAGGTCAGCACAGCACAGGATCTGACACTTGGCTTATGCGGGTGTAACAGGACTGGTTCTCACCAGTCTCTCTCATCAGCTTAAACCTGTCCACTCACCATCTCGGTCTTTTGGCTAGCCTGGTATGCACATTCGACAGTCATTTCAGTTACCAGGACCAACCACAAGATGGCCATAAAACGTACAACAGGGCTGTGAGCAGACACTGCCTACACTCTGCCGTGAGGCGAAATGGTCATGCTCGCTTTAAAGTCTACAAAACAGGAGGCTGAGTTTTTCCCACCATTGGCAACCAATGGGAGGGAAAGCGGCAAGGCAGCTTCAGAAAACAGAAACACAGAAGAAATCAACAAGTGGAGCAGCTGTGAGGCAGACAAGACAGGGGAGGCCAGGAAGACCCTGTAGTCCAGACTGTAGCGCATCGCCGAAACAACAGAGACAGGTGCACCCGGGCCGAGTTAAAGAAGACTGGCATCAAAAAGAACTGCTTCCACATTCCATACAGTTACACTCCATGCACAGAACATTGAACTCGACAGAAGAAAAGTCGGAAGTTGGGCAAGTCAATATTTCTTAATAGCCTTCTTTGGGTACTGCCAGTAGCATCATTCCCATCAAAGTGAATCTTCCTGCTGTTGTGTCATCTGTTAAAACTGACTTAAGTGTAACAATTTATTCAATGATTCTGTTCTTAAATAAAATTAAACATTTTTGCAAATATTTTTAAATTGTTTTCTATGAAATACATAATCATAAAAGGATAGGTATTAAATAATAATGATAATAATAAATATTATAAATATAATACCTCAATATATTACAGTTTTATATTAATTTATTTCAAATAACTAATATAACCACTTAAATACATAAAAAATCAAATGTAAACTATAATTACTTTAATTTGATTATAATGATTGTTTTGAAGAAATTGCACGTGCACTTGCTGCAGGAATACAACCGTTTCTCTCTCAAGGGCGCAGATGGTTTCAAGGACAGGGCCTTAAACATAAAAATGGAACTGCAAATTGATTTTCTGCGAATACCAAAAAGCGCAGAGAATCAAGAGTATGTGGCACCCCCTGGGCACGTCACTGGATCCAAGCCCTGCTGGTAATTAAATTGGGACACTGGCCCATTAATGTATTTGTGTGTCCTGTAATTAATTCCTACGAGAACTCCCCACAGTTGCCCCCAGTTCTCCGAAAACGTAGACTTCTTCTGCATTAATCAGGAATTGTGTTGCAAGATTTCTGATCAATGATCCGTTGTACCCAGTTCTCCGAATTCTTGACCCGCCTCTATATTACTCAGGAATTCTGTTTGGAAAATTTGTCAGAAAAACATTAATATTTTCAACCTTTTACCTCCATTATCATACATCAAAAGCCTCACGTTTTTTGTCTTTTTTATCATCATGTTCATAGGCATATTGTAATGCTCCAGAAGCCTCACCAAGAGGCCTGACATATTTTATTGATGAACAGTGTTGCAAGCTTCTCTTTAATTTTAATTCGCAGTAAAGGTTAAAAACATGATCACCTCTTCAGATGAAACGTCTCTTGTGTTTTACTCACTTCTCTCCCTCACCAAATTATTGAGTGATTTATGGGGTAGCCAATTAAGCTCATTTCAGCAACTTCTACGTGGTGCATATGGAGACTACCCAGACTAATAGGCACAAAGTGCACGCCTTACCAGAGTGTCTAACCAAGTGAACGTATACGCCCCAAATTAGTGATTCACTGAACGAGATTCAGATTCAGATTCGAAAGATTCTGAAGATTATTTTTGTGAATCTTCAACGAATCGTTCAATCAGTTCAGCCTGGCACAAATTACCCGTGGCTGCACTGCGTGCATGCAAAAGTTGTTGAAAAGCTATTTTAAACTAAATAGATAGATCCTTCCTTGGACCTAATCGGAGAAGACCTCTTAGCTGCACACCTAAACATCAAAATTGACTTCCATCAGCAAAACCGAGCTATCACGACAGAGTTCTGGCATGTATATACAATGTGGCCCATGCGTTGGGTGACAGAACACATTTATTCTTGTTATTTTTGATGGGTGGTTTTGTTTAATCTCCTGTCATTTTCTGCCACTGGAACTCTGGGGCGTTATCTCTGAGGAGGCAGAATGAATAAGAGGAGTGAATGCTGATAGCCAGCGTAATGACGCACAACCGCAGGGTAGGTGAAAACGGAGATGCCGGTTGAGTTCTAATCTACTGCAGGAACAGCTGTAAGTATGTTACACATTTAAGCAGGTCATCAACATTTTTTTTTTTTTACTGGCAGCAAAAGGAACTTTTACAAAAGCCCTTGAAACCCCAGCTGTCTTTCGTCGCTTTCATTTTGTGGGAGGCCAGAGGCTGTGAGAAGAGAGTTGGAGTCCTGCTAAACATTACCAACTTTTGTTTGAAACATCAATATCAAGCGTTAATGACTAATTTCCCCAAAGTCAATTGAACAGGCGTGCTGGCGACCCACAGGTTTAGTTTCAATTTGGGCACTAAGATATTTTTTGGACCTCTTCTAAAAACCTTGCTTTTTTGTTCATTTCTTCACACTCTTCAACTTTCTTCAAGTATATGATTGGGGTATCCACTGCCAAATGGATGAGAAATAAATATCTCCCTTATCAGATCGCTGCTGCTTACAGACACGCTAGTCTGGGAGGGGGGCAGATGAACTGCTCCGGGTCAGTCTTCCCTCTTTTGGGGTTTGTCGTCGGTGTCGTGGTTTCCCACTGCGGGCCCAGGGAGGTGAATGTTTCAACCTATGTGGGCATATAAACAACGATTGACAATAGCAGGTGGTCCAGAAGAACCAGGAATGGGCAAAATTTAGATGAGCCCGAGCGCATTTCTGTATATATCACCTTTAAGGCTCCTTCTTTTTTGTCAACAAACACCATCAAGCAGAACTCACTCAACGCATGATACAGAAAGTGATGTAACTCCTTCTCAGTTGTGTCTCTTGTGTGTGGTGTGGGGAGGTTTAAAGGGCTAATGTCTGATTCCCAGTCATGAGGCTGCAGGTTGCAGAGTGGCTGGGATGCACAATACCATTTCTGGGAGAATTTGAGCAGAGCCGCTCTATGACAATTTGATGCCTGAGCTGTCTTGTTTTAACACTGCGCCAGAGAAACCAGGAACTGGATTTTGTAGGCAGGTCCTGTGAAAGCCCCAACGAAAACTGTTTGTGCCTATGTTGCAGCTCACGGGACAATATTGAATTAGTCACGGTGCCCTCCGTTGCCCACTCAATGCCTGATTTGCACAGCAGCACCCAAGGGAGCGGCTTGAGTCTCCGTTTTGCCAGAGGCAACGGCTGGTGTTTGACCCCTAGCTGAAGGCTATTCCCTGCAATACCCCAGATAGGGCTGGCAACCGCGGAGACATCTTATCAAACTCTGCCCTCCTTCCCAAGGGCACTGGGTCCAGCTCTTTAACTGGAATGACCTGACTCGTGACTCATCTTGTGCCGACTGAGCCCCCCCCACTGTTGATGGAAAGTGGCACGTGCCATCTGCTTGGCCATGCGCACGGAAATGAGTGACACTGTCTGGGCAGGTTGTATGCTGAAGGGGTCAGACACCAGTTCTGGCAGGCTGCAGAGCATCCTGGGTTTTTGTCAAGCCATCATTCATTTCCAGGTGAGGCTATTGTTTTACCCAAATAATGATTCCAGTTATTCAATGGAGGAACAGACCAAAGGCCAAAAGCCTCTGAGGCCAACAATGAGTTTGACAGTCTTTGTTGTTGATGGTTTCATACAAGGCTGATTGACATGTGCTTGGCATGTCCAAGCAAATTTTACTCACTAAATATACTCAATTTATTTGCATTTATACGCAGCAAAACCATCGATTAGCATGCATTTAAGCGTGCTGAAAAGTAATGTAAAGGTATTGATCATTTCCTGGTTTTTCCGACTTTTCTTTTTAGTTTAAACTATTTTGTATTCTCCTAGTTCTTTTATTAACCTAACTCTCCTTGAAGAAGAGCATCATACAATCAAGAAAATTTTTATTTTCAAATTAATTTTAATTAGTTTTTGGTTTTAGATATACTTATAGCACCCTGTTCCAGTGAAGTAGCATTTTCAGCATTTTATATTTAATCCTTAAATTTACTTATTTTGTTGTTTGCATGACTTTACAAACCCATGGGGGCTCTGCCTTTTTGCTATGCCCAAATGGTGCCCCCACCAGCCTAAACTACAGTGGCAGCCCTGACCTTTGCCAGGGTTTCTTTGCTAGCTGAGACCTATTCCACTCAAGTACATGCTCCCTTGCCAAAGGAACAGAGGAAATCAACTTTGCAGTTGAATTTTTAATAACTGGCTCCTCATTGGTTGGTCTATCCTGATAAGATGCCCCCTTCCCAGGGTCATAACCAATGCAGTGCGGGCATTTGCATATTAACTAATTAATGCCCACCTGCTGGTCTGCCAAGTGCAAAAGTTTAAGAGAAAATATTTTCAGTCTGATATTTCATGAACGCACCCGGCCGAAGAAGGGACCGGTCCGGGGGGGTCGGAGGGCTCGTGGTCCTGTTTTGGTGGATGCAGCCCCCCTCTGATAGGCCCAGACAGACATAGCAACTCCCTGGGAGGGTAGGCTGGTTTGTGTAGTTCAATGTCAGTCTGGACCTCTTCTTGTGGGCTGGGATAGCTAGAGCCCAAACCACTGGCATGCTATCGACGCCTTGTTCAGCCTCTTGGCTTCAAACTTTCACAGACGCCCACACAGACAGACAGAGACACACAGAATGAGTAGTAATTTAAATTGATTTGAGAGGAACCTCTATGTTCTACAACACATTGCAAAATATGATGTAGCACACATTATCTAGTGCATAAAACCCCAGAATCTAGTCATGATCCCTGAAATCGCATTCTGGGGGGTAGAAGGTTAAACCCTGAAACTTTTTCTTTGCAGAAGATTTTATAGGGTTTGAGTCATGGCTACAGCAATACAAGTTATGTTGTCAGAGGTGTTCCACCCAAGCATTTAATAATTTAAAAAGATCTACAACTGGGGCGCTTGTACAACCGAAGGGCAGCCACAAAAAAAGCGAACTTCCTCTGAGCCAGAGCCAGTTGAGCCGACTGTACAGGGGACAGCCTCAGACAGAGGCACACACTCCACAGTTGTGTTGGGAGGAGGGTTCTCAGCCCGTGACACCTTGGGACACAAATGAGAAGGACCACCTCAGCAGCCCACATGTCACATGCTTGCTTTGACATTTATGACACCTGGGTGCCGTTCAACCTGTAAACCCGGTGATGCTGGCAAAAAAAAAGGGAACCTCTTTTACGGGAATATGATTTGCAACACATGTTGCCATGCTAGTCTCAAACAAAGCATTCTAGAAAAGTGGGGCAATGAGAAAAAGACAACTTACAAAGGAAACTATATAAACAAACACAAGCAAACAACATTGGTTTGTACTAAGTCCAAAATGTATTTTTCAGCCCTGTTCAGATGAAGAGTCATTATTCCAGTCAAATAGCACTGACAGAGAGAAGCACTATCAAACACATGTATAGATTATCACAACACGTTTTCCATCTACCATATATAAACCATCGATTATCAGATAGATCAAAAAGATTGGGACAAAGACAGATTGATACAGAGTAAGCACATGCATGGCATGGAACAAAATATGTTTCGTTTGAAGTTTTGTGGCAACAGTATAGCGTTTTAGTAGCATTAGGGCCAGTAATCCCTGGCTCACCATCCAAAATGACATACAGATGGTTCTGAGGTGCAGGTTAATCTTCGCTTGTCATCCCCCCCCACTATACGTCTCTCTAGCTTTGAGAAGTGCTTTCAGAAAGTACAATTCACAACCAACTACGTAGATTTCAGTCTAAAAATATGTAAACGGAATGTCACACTCATCCCAATAGTGTTCCTCTAAATCAAGGTTACTCAACCTTACTCCTGAAGAACCGTAGTGTCAGCAGGTTTGGTTCCACCTTGCTGTATTAATCGTTTCATTAGGATAATTATTTGGATTTTTGGATTATATGATCTCACCTGGTGTAGCTTCCAGGTGCAATTAAGGTGCTTATCGGTGGCTTGGAAAACTTCAGAGACTGTAAGCCTTGAGGCCCAGGGTTGGGAACCCACGTTCTAAACTAATAGAAAGAAAATTATGGTGGTTGGGTTCTTCGGTAAACATCACATAAACATATATTTTTTTCCATTCAACAACTTGTTTAAAACACCTCTCCCAAATAGATGGAAATTTTGAGCAAAAACAAATATATAAATATGACTATTTAAACATTACTTCATGGTCTACTAAATAGCTTCCACATCATTTTCCTTCATAGAAGGGTTTATCAAGTTTACTTTAATGAATGCTCTTTCATATTATACAATTAATTAAAACAAACTGGACAGGCTTAAAATTGACCAACATTTTATGAACTTTACAAAGCAAGCATTAAAAATGCTCAATAGTGCACATGCTTTTCAAAAAAGATAAAAATCCATACACAAAAAAAACAATGATTTTCACAACAAAATTATTTTAGTTCCATCTATAAATGCATTCCAGTCTCAGACATAATCCAGCAAAAAGATTTTAAAACACTTAATATACCCTCTGAATACCAGGAACCAGGCAACTCTTTAGAATTCTTCCACAAGCCAATACAAAGAGAAAGAAAACAGTGTGCAAACATCAATCCCTTTCAAACTTCAGAAGACCAGTCAATGCCAGTATGTGCGGCTCACTCTACACTTATTCAAAAAAAAAAAAAAAAAAAATTCTCTAAAAAAGGCAGAAAATACCACAATAAATATTTGCATAAAACGGCACCCCTGTCTGGCCCGCTGGTTCACATTACAATCAGTAAACAAAATAAACACAGGAAGCATTCTGGATTCGGCAGAAAGTTTTAACATGGCAGTAAGACTACGGCAGTTTCCACGCAGGCACTTGTATAAATACGAAGCAGCAGGTGAGAGTTTCTTTTTGTCAAGTCCATTGTGGCTCCTATTTTTCCACTGCGCTACTGCTCCGATGGGGCTCTGGGAATTTTTGTGAGGGGTTGGGTCTGCCTCCCAGTCGTTGATTGTCTCCTTCATGGGGCCCGAGCTTTGGGGTCTCCTCTCCTCGCTTTGGTGCTCTCGTCTTCGGTGACATATAAAGAGCCAGGATTCGTTGTCGGAAGATGGCCCCAAACACCTCCTCCTGAAAAAGGACGAGGGCAACAAAATTGCATAATTGGCGAAGGTTTATGGCACACCCAGAATAACTCGTCTCAACAATCACAAACGCTAACACATCCTAAAACATTTCAGGACCTTCTAAGTAAAGGGGCATGGTTTCAAGCGATGAGGCGGTGCGCCATTTAACTTTGTGGGTGTGGTCTCACCAAGGTGCGTGGGGGCCAAGTCTGTGTGTGGCGTCGACTGCGGCGGGGTTTGGCACAGTAGGCCTCCAGGTGCTGCAAGTCGCAGCCACGGAGACAGCACTGCTCCACAATTCCCTTACCACGCAGCCGGGCACCGTTTCTGGACGCTGTCACTTTTCCTGGGGGACAGATAGGAAAAATGTATTTCCCCGCAGACCATTGCTGGGGGGCCCCACGTGGCAGAGTAGTCAGTTAAAAAAACAGCTGCATAAAAACTTTGAGCCAGATCTCCTGACGTTGGTCTCCAACTCAACTGAATAACGTCAACTTTAAATCTATATCCGGCACAGTGAAATCACCATACATTAACAGAAAGAGACATTTTTACATTCTAAGTTAAGTTTTCCTGTCTTTTATGCACCAGCCTACTGATTAATGAAATTTAGAACACATTTTTTTAATATGACTAAGATTATCGAACCAGCACACATTTCTCAATTATCATTATCAAAATGGCAACATGTTCCCCATTGCCACTGTAGCTGCCTGGGGGCGTTTCCTTTTGTCCTGTGTGAGGAAAAAAGTGTCCTTGAGGATGGAACTGGAGCAAAGGTGTATGGGTAAGAGTTCCTGTGGGGGAGTGTACAGGTGGGAGTGTCACACTGCTAAATTACTTCCTAACACTGACAATATGTTCAATGTCATAAATGAAATATGTGACAGGGAGACGGATTTAATAGCCGACTTTTCTAAATCAATAGTCGAGAGGATTGCCAAGTACTATACCATTAAGTGCTAGATTTGCTATATATGTTCAACTTTAACACAGATCTCCGTAGTTTAGCAATTGAATTTTCTGTTTAGCATCTTTGCAAATTGCTCAACTTCAGACTTAAAGACAGGGCAGCAAGTTGCTGCCACCTACTGCCTGAGTGTAGAATGCACCCTAGATGACCAAGGTTTGAAAACTTTGTTCTAATTCAAGGAACCGATTGATCCAAAACTGTTGATTAATCTTCAAAACAGAGGAATTGAGGAACTTCCCTTTGTACTTTCTTTATAATTTTGTAATTAATGAGATTTATTCAAAAAGCTTGTTGTGATAATCACCATTTTAATAACAGCTTTTTAAACCAATTATTCAAATGCTTTATACATTCGTCAATAAAATATTTTAACCTACACCAACAGCAGCTTATATTACGTTCACTGTAATTAGTACTTTCCTGTTGCAGGATCCTCACCTCTGTAGAAGCCCCGATCTCCACACACAAACTCTAGGTCAGCAACCAGTTCCCGGCCACAGCGGGCCTTGGCGGCTTCCCCGCAGTTTGGCAGGGCCGCCAAGCACAGCACCGGGTACAGAAGGCAAACAGTCCTCCACCAGCACACCTGACGAGAGGACAACGTCTGTCAGCACACCAGACCGGGAACTGAAGACGAACAGAAAAACAAACGCACGCGCACGCGCACGCGCTCGTTCATTTGTCTGAAGATACCGGTAACCTTACCACTGACACAGTCGCCATTAGAGGAAAGATATTGATCTGGGCTTGTTTGTTTAGGTACAAGAAATTACAAAACACAGATATACTGTTTATGTACGCAAGTTACAGACAATGGAGAGCCTTGAACAAGCTCTTTCCATGCGTCCTCCTTACATTCCCTAAACAGCTAAGAATATTGTAGCCGTTGTTGAAAAGGTCAGCCCCCCTTATCTAGTCAAAAACCTCCACTGGATAGAGAGAAAAACAAACACCTGGACTCCATCACAGACAAGCAGGCCTCCTGCCACAACGAAGAGTGTGAGCTGTTACAGGCAGACACGGACACTGCATAGAGTTGGATCTTCACCAATTGATTGCTGTTCACCCTCACAGAGACGTGAACTGATAAATCGCTTCACCGGGTTTCAGAGCAACTACAGGTGATGAAGACTGAGTGATCTTCCCCTTTTTGCCTTTAAAAACCTGAACAACTTTTCTATATCACAATGTTTGCCAGGTTTACCCCCTCAAAGAGGACTAAACCACCACAACAGGAGGTGCCATCTGGAGCAAGGCATGGGGGCACGGGTGCAAGGGGGCGTGGGGGGCCTTCGGATTGGTCCTCATGCCAGTTCAGCCTGGGAGAGGAAGAATTGACCCTATGAACAACAGGCCTCTGCCCTTTGGGAGATACCCGATATATCATAGAAGGATAAAGATAAGAGGATCTACTGGAAGGGAATACGTGCATTACTCTGAGAGAGAGCATTCCCCTGAAAAACACCCCCTCCCAACCCACCCAAGGGAAGCTACAAATGTTTCACAATACTCCACTGTGAGCCACAAAACAAAAAGAGCACAGCCAATTTTGTGACCCTAAATTCAATTCGTTCTTTGCTGGCTTGGTACGAGAACAGTGAGAATGACTGGAGGAAATATTATATTTTTATGGACACACACACACACACACACACACACACACACACACACACGAGAGAATTTGGAGTTTGTGTTTTGTGTGACTCATCGTCTGGGAGAGGGGGTTTTTTCCCTCGTTTCCGTGCAGGCCAGGATAACAGCGGTTCCGAATCATGCATCAGCTTAGTGGCACCTCCTCAGTGCAACAGGCTGCAAAAAAAATCCTCTTAGAACAACTGACTGTGAAAAGAATCCTTTCAGAACAACTGACTGTGAAAAGAATCCTTTCAGGACAACCTACTGCAAAATAAATCACCTCAGTACAACAGACTGCAAAAAGAATCACCTCAGAACAACAGCGTTGGACAGACTGGCAGGAGGCTTCGTGTTTACAAACAAATGCCACTTAAGTTTAATCCACCAAAATACCACTTTACAGACATTGTTCTCCCGAGAAGGGTGCAGTGGCAGTGCAAAAGGAATGCATGATAATGTTCAGGCACCCAAGAGGGATCACCCCTCTACAGAAGTGGACTGGGCCAAGCAGGAGACCGCTGCATGCCCCAACATGCCTCAGCAGAATCTTCTATCCTTCCACTGTTGCAGCCATTTTTATTGCCGTTACAATGGTTACATCTTCATAAAGATCCCCAACACACAGAATGGGATAAAACACAATTCAATTTATCCAGCTGGTGGTCTTTGGCAATCCAGGTGAATTATACAGCCCGAGGTGACAGCGGAAATGGCTCGACCTCCACGTGCAACCAATGTATGAAAAACACACAAGTACCGAGGCAGAAGAAACAAACAGCCAACTGTAACGTCCCAGCATCTGTTGCATGTCTGGCCTGCGAGACAGTATCCCCTCCACACACACCCCACAGTTGTTCTGTGTGGTCACCTTAAGCGCATAACCAAATTTGTGGTGGGCGTGGTAATTGGTGTGCTGTATTTAGCACATTGTTCCTTATTTAAATAGTAACAAAGCTGCAGAAAGAGCCCAAGTAGAATCCAAACCAACCCAGAGTTACTTTTCTTCATCATAGTATCGGGGAGAAAAGGGCTAACCCTAACCCAAAAAAAGGGATACCAAACTTAATATGATTCTGGGACTCTAAGCAGTAGGACATAATGTTTCCAGATGACTTTGCATTCCCGTGGACAGCAGCTGCTGAAACCCCTCTAGTCCAGCCACCCACTCAAAGGCAAAACTTGTACACTCACTAGCCCTGAACCCCCAAAATGGGCATTACCCCCTGGGGGACAGAATAGCTACAGAGGCTAAACAAACACTCCTCACAGAGGAACAATAAACAACAGAATAGAGACAGCTCTGGTCCAGGTGTCCCTAGCTAGTACTGTACCTTTAGCAGACAAGCTTTTGCTGAGGTCCAATGCTGGCTTTGCCCTGAAGACTGCATTTCACCGGTCACTCCTTCCACCCCAGCAGATGCAGCCAGTGGGAGAGCAGCACAACTGCCCTCTTATAACCCAGAGGGGGTGGGGCTCCTGCTCAGTTCCCTCCCAGCTGAGCTGTTCTGCTTCATCCTAAGAAAAAATTAAGACAATGTAACTTGGCTGCTACCCCCTCCAAAAGCCTGCTCTCCTCTCCTCACTCGCTGTTTTTGGAGAATGAAAAAGAAAAAAGAAAAAAAAGACCCAGGTTTCAAAACCCCTCCCCCCATTCCAGCTGAAACCCCTCAAAGATATTGAACAGGATCACTCTCTCATATGCAACCCAAGCACGTCCCATCTCAGAACTGCCATTGGCACCAGTGTGCAGCTCAGGGAAGGAATGGAGGCCCGTCTGTCCCTGCCGTGTTGACCTTCGGGTAGCAGGTGCGTGGGGTCCGGTCACTCCATCACACCGCTGGATCCAATGCTGGTGTGGGTGGAGCCGTGTCCCACGTGGTCAGTGCAGGTTTTCTTGCTGACCCAGGTAATAAAATATACTGAGATATAGCCATAGGCCTTCATAGTGCAGAAACAATCCAATAAGTTTTCCTTGCTGACTATTCACTAAATACATAATAATGGATCAACCAGCATTATCACTGACAATGTGAGTAAAAGGCACACTAAAAACATCATCTAAAAGTTCTCTAATTTATTGCACAAGGACGAAGGTGCAGAGAGTACAGGAAAATACAAGATAATGGCAAGTCAACAAAAAAAATTATTCTACTTTTATGTCCTCGACCCCTAATTGTTCAAAGGGAGATATCGGTGGCTTGCTATGGGAACAGGGAAAACAAGTCCCAGATAGTCCATGCTCTGCCAAGTCCAGTAACTTTTGAAAGGAACATCACAGAGGGATTTGAACTGGTGCACTTTTCAATTGCTCCTCTTGGCCCCAGCAGTGGATTGGTCATCAAACATAAACCATCAATTGAACCAGAGAAAACAGTGATCAATATCAACCTGGTGAATGAACTCAACAAAAAAACTACAGACTGTCTAGCACATTTTAAAACCTTTTTACAGAAATTTAGTGATCAAAGACACAGATGTAAAACAATTTTAAAATTTAAAACCATTTTTATCAGCAACGGAAACAAGGGTAAAAAACCAAACACAATAAATCCAGATGAATTGAATTAAATAAAAGTCACACACCTAGGGGTCTTACATGATCTTCCATATCAGAGGAGAGATATTTAATTCAAAGAGAAAAACAACCTGGTCATATTCAGGCTATGATGTTGGTAAACAGGCACCTGGTCACATTCAGGTCGTGATACTGGTAGACAAGCATCTGGCCGTTTTCAGGTTGTGATACTGGTAAACAGGCACCTGGTCATATTCAGGTCGTGATGCTGGTAAACAGGCATCTGGCCGTTTTCAGGTTGTGATACTGGTAAACAGGCACCTGGTCATATTCAGGTCGTGATGCTGGTAAACAGGCACCTGGCCGTTTTCAGGTCGTGATACTGGTAGACAGACATCTGGCCGTTTTCAGGTCGTGATACTGGTAAACAGGCATCTGGCCGTTTTCAGGTCGTGATACTGGTAAACAGGCATCTGGCTGTTTTCAGGTCAGGATGCAGGTAGACACACCAAGGCAGCTTCAAGTCGTGATACTGGTAAACAGGCACCTGGCTGTTTTCAGGTTGTGATACTGGTAAACAGGCACCTGGTCATATTCAGGTTGTGATGCTGGTAAACAGGCACCTGGCTGTTTTCAGGTTGTGATACTGGTAGACAGGCATCTGGCCGTTTTCAGGTCAGGATGCAGGTAGACACACCAAGGCTGCTTCAAGTCGTGATGCTGGTAGACAGGCATCTGGCTGTTTTCAGGTCAGGATGCAGGTAGACAGGCACCTGGCTGTTTTCAGGTTGTGATACTGGTAAACAGGCACCTGGTCATATTCAGGTCGTGATGCTGGTAAACAGGCACCTGGCTGTTTTCAGGTTGTGATGCTGATAGACAGGCACCTGGTCATATTCAGGTTGTGATGCTGGTAGACAGGCACCTGGTCATATTCAGGTCAGGATGCAGGTAGACAGGCACCTGGCTGTTTTCATGTTGTGATACTGGTAAACAGGCACCTCGTCATATTCAGGTCGTGATGCTGGTAGACAGGCACCTGTCTGTTTTCAGGTCGTGATACTGGTAGACAGGCATCTGGCTGTTTTCAGGTCGTGATACTGGTAGACAGGCACCTGGTTATATTCAGGTTGTGATGCTGGTAAACAGGCACCTGGTCATATTCAGGTCGTGATGCAGGTAGACAGGCATCTGGCTGTTTTCAGGTCGTGATGCTGGTAGACACACCAAGGATGCTTCAGGGAAGCTCTTCACTCCCGCTGCAGTGGAGCGCAGACGACAGACAGCAGGCCCTCCAGGGCTGCCTCCTTCTCTCTGAGCTTTTTCCGGATGCGGTTGATTCTCTCTCGCCTTGCTGACAGCTCAAAGTCAAAACCAACTGCCTTAGAATTAGAAACATGGAGTAAGACAGACCTTTCTGGTTCCTGGAACCAAGCATCGCCCGCTGCTTCGCTGTCAGTCCCCTGGCAGATCACCTGGTCTCTGTTCTTCCAGCCCCTTCCCCAAACGTTGTCTCCTTCCCAACCGTCATTCCCATCTGTTTTTAACTGGGGCGCGGGGGCCAGTCTGGGTTTTTTTGACACCGATTCCTCCTCCTGTTGCTGCTCCAGCTTCAAAGGTGCACCCCAGGCTTCAGGCACATCAGGTGCCTCCTTCTGCTCCTCCTCCTCTACAGAAGCAATGGAGTATTCAGTCACATCAGCAGCCTCCCCCTCCTCCTGCTCCACTGGCACACTCCTGTCTAGAGGCTCCTCATTTAGTGGAAAACTATTCCCAGGCGACTCTCTGGAACATCTGCTCCTACAGGACTCTCCTAACAGCAGCATTCTATATTCTGCATCCTACAGAAGAGACAAAAAAGAATGAGGTAATCCAGTGAAGACATTTACCTGAAAAACAAAGGCCTTTGTTAGTCCTCCATCCTACATACATTTTTTTCCAAATGATGCTTGAAGTAATCAAAAATCAGATTTTTACATTTTATCCACAATAGCGGACAAAGTGGCTGTCATTAGCTTGGAATAAATAGACAAGACAAAAGAAGATAATAAACTTTCAGGTAATACATAAACACTTCTAATAAAAGTGGGTAGGTAAAATGACCAGCCTCCTCCACCACTCCAGTACTGCCCGAGCTGGATAATTCACCCTTAGTGACACAAAGACCAGACAGCTACAACTCACCTCCAGGCAGCAAGGGTGGCCGACTGGCACTGGGTCCATTAGGCAGCTCCGCCTGGTGGTCTGGCAACTCCTGAGGCCTCCGACCAGTTTCGTCAAGGTCACACGCACCTGCCGGGTGATCCCAAACCTCTGGAGCTGTGCCCTCAGGTCCTCAGGCCTCTTCACCACGGGAAAAGAGGGCGGAGCGATTTCAGGACTCGCCGAGGGTTCTGCGGCCTGTGCGGTTTCAGGACTCGCCGAGGGTTCTGCGGCCTGTGCGGTTTCAGGACTCAGGACTTTTAGGCTCTGTCCACTACTATCAACATATCTGAAGGGTGGTGAAGTCTTGATAACCAGGAAGGCCCTGCCCTTGTGGATGACCATAGAGTCCTGACGGTAGTGGAGGGAGGGGCCTTCGGGGATAGAGCTGGCCTGGCAGGCCTCCCGACCCTCATTCTTGGGGTCCAGCTGGTACTCCAATGGCATGAACTCCCTGAGGGCATTGAATGCTGCCTCATGGCAGCAGGTGACTGACAGCCAGTGCTGGCGCCCTTGCTCCGTGGATGCCAGGGCAGCGTAGATGCCAGGGAATCTCAACCGGGCCATACTGTTCTCAGGCTGGCCGCTCGGCAGCAGCAGGGTTTTTTCCCAAATGATCACAGGGGAGATCCAGGTGGCCGTCTGAGAGCCAAGGTCAGCGCACACAGAGGGCAGCCCCATCGTTTTCATGATGCCCGACGGCAGCGCTCCCACAGGTACCAATTTCACTTTGGCCTCCTTGGGAATGTAGATCTCAATGCAGTCAGGAAACACTTCTTGCCCATTTCTAGGGTCTGACCTGGCATTGGATGAACTGAAGGCCATTCTGGCTCAGTTAGGAGTGTTTCAAGCTAATCCAGCAAGTCACCTCTCCATTGCCCAGTCCATCTTGTTAAAAAACAGCAACAGTGTTACAGATGATCCATTTCCAAGCCTATTAAAAAAAACAAAAAAAAACGAGCCAAGGTTGAAGAGCATCCAAAACATCTGCCCTGTAAAACAAGAACAGAACACATCTGGTTGAATGTACAGTACTAAACTACTAAGGGACATGAAGACTAGTGCGTCAAGTTAATTTTTTCAAATATCTTTTGAAAAATATCTTTCAAGAAACTTACTACTGGAACATTTTCAAATGAAGGCTGTAAGATAAACAATATATGTACAGGCTTTTACTAGCAAGTAGTAATATTCAGTTGCCATAAATTAAAGGATACATTTTATTACATATAATAATATTTATTTATTACATATCAATAGAGTGGGTTTATATATATATATATATTAAAAAACCCACTCTATAAGAGATCTTACAATTATACAAGATTTAAATGTATAATAAATTTAACAATCAAATGTATTGTATTCCAAGACATGCTAGTTCTGGAGCTAGCTCAATGTAGCTTAGCCAACTAGCACTCAAACACCACTATCACATGGAGGTGATGAAACCAGGTGTGCATAAATGGAAATTTCAACTTCTTAGAATCGACACTATTCAAGCTCTACTAGTCAAGAAACTTGATTCAAATAAAAGATAATATAGACTCTGATTAATTTGCTACATCAACATAAAATAAGACGAAAGTTTGTAGTTAAGTATTTTAGTTTTTTAGAGCCATCTATGCCCCCAAAATGAACTGATCAGTCAGAGCTTGACGTGCGTAGGAATTCATCTGAAAAACACAATCTGACAGCTTCTTAGTTGAGCCCTAACATAGCACCTGTATAAAGATGTTCATAGATAAGGCATCAATAGGAGATTAGGCAATCAATCTAAAGAGAGGATTACTCAGGAAAACATCCATATTTAATCAATCAAAGCCAATCGAATGAATGGTCTGGCTCTCAATTAGTCTCCAGAGACTCCACTCTCAAACCCGAGAAGAGATTATCTGGAATTTAATAATGATGCTGTAATACTGTGTGTAATACGACAGCAATATAATCCACTGCTAGTGTCCATGCACAGGCCCTAGGGGGTGGGGCACTTAGGGGTCAAGAAGATGATCTGCCATGTCCGGGCTGCGCATTACTGGCCATGCAGGACGTGGAGCTGCACTTTCGAAGGTGTGAACACTGCACAACGCAAAATTGGCCCACATGACTCAGCCGGGCCTCTCTGCAGCAGTACCAGTTGGGCCTTCCAATGGACAGGGTGGCAGTTTGAGACACTTCCCCAAGACACTCAGTGGAAACCACTTTTTTGGTAGTCGCAATTGACTGCTTCATAATGTTGCTGGAGGCTGGCACCCACATCTTAGAAAGCATGTTCTGTTCGGTTAGGTGTCCAGGTAGAACCGCATTCAAAGCAGGGGCAAACTTTGAGTCCAAACTTTTCCAGGAGATGTGCGAGTGGCAGGGGATGTGAAACACAGCACCACAGAGTGATGGTAGAGAGGTTCAACAGAACCATGGCCACACAGCTCTTGCTGGTGGTAACAGAGAATCATAATTAGTCGTCTGGCTGAGCCGACTTACAGCCAGCCAGCCACCCACCGAGGCCATCCCCTCTTCCTGTCCAGAGTACGAGAAGCAGTTGGAGGCCTGCTTGGAGACTGTCCGTCACTTTGCACGGCAACAGGCAGAAGGCCACAGACAGAAAAGTGTGTACAACAGGGCTGTCCAAACTACGATCCGGGGGCCAAACACGGCCCACAAGCCTTCTTCATCAGGCCCGCAGGCCAATTACTTGTTATAATTAAAAACGGCTCTATCCTAAAAATAATCATTGGGCGATACCAATTGACAGATTAATAGAAGGTGTAATATGAATTAACAGACAAAAAACCAAACAAAGACAAAAAAAAAAAGTATCTCCCCTTAAACTTCCTACTTCCTCTCTCCCCCCTTCCCCCGCACACCAGTTATTGGGAAAACTCGCGCTCACTTTTTTTTTCCAGTTTAGTTTGTTAATCACACAATGGCAGCTGTAAAAAACAGAAGAGAAAGGAGGAAAGTGAATGTTGTCAGTTCTAAAACAGGTGGCTCTGTGATTTTTTTTTATTTTTTACAAAACATAAAGGCAAATATGTTTGCTTAATTTGCCAAGAAGCGGTGGCAGTAATGAAATAATTTAATGAAAAACGACACTACGAAACAAACTCACCGATCCTGCATGGTTAGCAGACCTTGGCTTTTTAGTTGACATCACGGGGCAACTAAATACACTGAACACTAGCCTTCAAGGGGAAAACGCCGTCTTTTTACGAATGCACTCGATTGTGAAGATTGCTGCGCACTTCCCATCACTAAAACCTATCATTGATAGTTTTCCCAATGAAAGTATCACTGGATCAATGGGGAAATATGTGTAGATTATATCTGCTTTAGTTGCAGAGTTCAACAAACGCTTTCAAGACTTTTTAGTGATTGACAATGACATTCAGATTTGCTCTTGCCCCTTCACAGTCGGGGGGGGGGTCATGTGTGTACATGGTGTAATACATGTCCTGATCGCCTGATCTGGCCCTCAAGGCAAAAAGTTTGGACACCCCTGGTGTACAATCTCCATCTCAAAGGGCAACACTCCGCAATAATCCTCAGCCAATACTGTTCTTAACAAAAACATGGGAAAATTCTGATTTAGGGCAGTGGATCTCCAAGCGTAACCCAATAAGCCTACTTGTGGCCCATTTAGCCTACTTGTGGCCCAATAACTTACTTATGGATGTAATGAAAATTCCTGATGTTATCGTTACCACTAATAACGTAGCACTTATTTTAGTTCGGAGTCTCGAACTTCTAACATACATTCCGTGCAGTGTCGAACACATTTCTATCGAACACATTTCTAATCACTTTAGATAAAATGTATGTAAAATCATAATATATGGATATTTTACTATGTGCAACAGTTACTGGACTGGTGTTTGTAGTTTTATGATAACGGTGTTTTTTAGTAGTTTGCAATTTAGGAATGATTCCGTACAATTCTCTAACGAATGAGGTAGCAGAACAAGGTAACAGAAACAGACGGTGAATGGGGTAGTTGAATGTTAACACCAAACTAGTTAGCATAAAGATTTTGTTGCCAGATCTATCACGGTAAATACTGGCTAACCAAAGGTCTAAACACTTTTCTTTAATATCCAACAACCTGTAGTTTTCCTGGTTTATATTCTTACTAATACTAACCTTAACTTTAACCCTTTGTTATTTTGCCTTACCAGTGCCCGCAATTCGTGTTCTACGGTCGATTCCAATGTACTGTGAACTAGCAGAAGCTAATACGGTCCGGTTCTTTTTGATACCGGAAGGATACTGTATCACTTCCAATTATATAGGAGCTCATCCGAATTGCGCAGAAAGTGTTTAATTGTATTAAATAAATGGCCATTTTAGGACCAATGTTTGCGTCATTGATCTTGATTTGAAATATGGCTGCAAATAAAAAATGGTTTGTGGCGTTTTCCAGCATTTACTAGAAAAAAGTATAGCGAGACAAAATACGTTTTGTGCCAGTCCCAGTGAGATTCTTGAATAACTAAAGCGAAAAATGAAAATAAAGAAAAATGTTTAATGTTGAATGTTAGAAATTTAAGACTGAAGATGAACAAAAGATGAGCCTGTGGTCCAACAATTTCCAACAAGCGTTCTCGGTACCTATGTATTTGCAGTATGTACGTTCACTTCAGAAACATTCTTTAAAATATTGTTCAGATCATGAAATTATCCGGGACTCCGACATTATCTGAACCGACTGAATATCCACGAGTGCCAATCTTGTTTCTGTATCAATTTAAATCTATGACGACACTGTAGCGTTTGCAGTTGCTAGAATCTTCTAGTAAACGATACAAATGTGCATGACAATTACTTTTGAGTACCAGTCCCAAATCAAGTCCTCAAGTCTCAATATAAAAGCATTGTATGCCAAACGCAAAACATTTATCGTATCAACAGGAGCATAGAAATGCCCCCGTTTACGTAAAAAGGTGTTGTTTCCATGTCAATATAACAGAGTGCATACTGCAGGGCAGCCAATGAAAAATTCCCTTTTGCACAACAAAACAAGATACGAAATTCATGCTGTAGGTTTATATATAAATATTGTATTTTGAAAAACAAACTTGACCTAGCTTACTAATGTATTTGTATGTAAAGCTACAGTTTTATTTTAATTCCAGTAACATTTTGCCCTAGCCTGCAGTGCTTGAATGGGCTGAATTAAAAATCAATTACTTCAGCTAAATGAGTATAGCTTGATCTTGTTGCAATTGAGCAAGTTCTGATGCGCCATAAACTCACATCACATTAATTGCTTCTGCATCCCCCAGTACTCCTCCACCAAATTGGCTACCTCTATTGATGAGCTAGGTACTGCTTATCCACTGAGTACGAGTCAAGATGGCAAGCTGTAAATTAAAACATAGCTCTCTCAAAGGTAGTTGGGAGACTGCGATGCAAAGCTTTCATTTGGGATAAATAGCTAGCTACAACTCGTCACGGACTGCATAGCTACTTGCAAACTGTCCAGCTGAGCTATCAAGGTAGTTCCCTTTCGTTATGTGTCTTCCGATGCCACACGAAGTTGTAAATGGTAGCAGTTGCCTCAGTAGTTTTTGAGCCACATGCTTTTCACACAGCAACTTTCTTGTTGTTGACAGCTACGATGCAAGACATGAACGAAAGGAATCGACTCACAGCTTTAGTATCGACTATGTTGCAATTGAATCTAAACCTGACTCCCTATTGGTTGAATGTCGTTGCTAAAGTTGCTCAGTGAAAAGCACTCAATCCGAAGCAGAGCTACATTTTCTGCTTTGACACATCTAGCTGTAGAGGGCAGATGGTAGCCTATGTAGACATGTCGAGTCATCACGCTCAAGTCCAAATGTCAAGGATTTTATTGCTTGAGTCTCAGGTTGTCGATTGTGTGACTCGAGTCGGACTAAGTCAGATAACTGCATCCCTGCTTTTTCATTTTGGTATAGATGGAAACGCGTTGTACAATTCTTGTGTATGGGTGACACGATGACCTGGCCCCGCATAATTAAGCACAGCAATAAAGGAACTGCACAATTAAGGGCAGCTCCTTCATCAGCAGACAGTTAATTAGCCTGCAACTATATTATGAAAACATTTCTTATGTTAGCTAGACGACCAATGCGCACGTGCATTGCAAAATAATCACATTCCTTCGTATTGAACTGGCGAATGGAAACTAATCATCCCCCGCATGGATGAAATATAATTTTTCTTTTTTTCCCCCCATAGGGATTTATGCTACCAATGACATTGTAGTGGAAGAATTTAAATATTAAGCATTTGTAAAAATTGGAAGATTCTCTACAGAAGAAGAAACTTTATGTATGACTTCTAGCCAGTGAAGAAGGTTTATGTCAATCAAATGATAAAATAAAAACATTTTTTTAAACTTTTTTGTATGTCACAGACACTCGGATCCCTTAAAGAGAAGAACTGTGCTATATTCAAGATTGACTAAAATTTATTTGCAATAGGTTACATATTCATGGAACCTGATAAAAAAAAATAAGAAAAGGTTAAAAAATATATGTACAGGTGTAAATGTATATGTACAGGTTAAAATAACATATTAATTCAACCCATTTAACATCAAAACATTTAGACTATGAACCGAACATAAACATAACAAACCAAACATTCGCAATTATACCTTATTACCTGATGAGGTGCACTTTTAAATAAAGAAACTTATTAATAG
>JAOYSI010060141.1:0-18879 GCA_025775065.1 Hiodon alosoides
TATATAACGCAGTCCTGTATTTTTTGTTTATTAGCCAATATATATATAGTGTGTGTGTGTGTGTGTGTGTGTAATATTGCGTGTTATGCCGTTTATTTCAGTGACAGTGTATAGACTGTAGCATCAGGCTAGCCGATGCTTTACTTAAGTTAGTTTGACAGATAGTAACATACTACGGGTTTAGCCCATCCAGTCCATGTCAGTATTCGTGGATATGCTCATTTGCTACGTAACTGTGATGTAGCCGCATCTAGTGTGTCATGACTGTGATTGATGTTGAGGTGAGGACACGGTTGAGTGAATGCTAAGAAGAGGAACATTTTACGACGTGACAAGTTCTTAATCTTATTTTCAGTGCATATACAAGAAAAAAGGTAAACCCTTTTGAAATTATTACATTAAAAATATATATTCTGACTGTAGCGAGCGACCTATTTTTTTCTGGTAATAAAATTTACGACTGGACAGCGGTATTTTGTCCGGTTGTCATTTAACTGATAAGCTAGGAAATTTGCTTGTCAGCGAGGCTATTGAAGTAAATTCTTTCAAATATTATTTGAGATTGATGGTTATAGTCTGGATAGTTGATTACACTAATTCTGTGGATTGTTCATTTATACGAG
Organism: Hiodon alosoides; assembly: GCA_025775065.1. NCBI lineage: Eukaryota > Metazoa > Chordata > Actinopteri > Hiodontiformes > Hiodontidae > Hiodon > Hiodon alosoides. The sequence goes on from JAOYSI010060141.1 coordinate 624, forward strand.
CTGCATTTTTCCATTTGGTGCTTGGCTTAAGGCCGGTAAGCGGTGCAAGGTTGCAACCAGCGCGCGAATCGCAGGCGACCATATGAACACCGCCCAGGGTCTCCATAGCGGCACTCTCCGTCTACCTTGCCCACACGGACATGTGCTTCGTTATTTTTCTAGCCGTTTGTTTTCGTGGTGGCGGCTTTTGCAAACAATTACGACATCGAGGGTGAAGTAGAAACAAGAGTTTAAATGTTCAGCATAGTTCTGCCTAACGAAACGATTCGTCTGACATGTTTTTTATTAATATTATATGTATTTATTTTATTGATCGGTATGATGCATTAGCAAAGTGTGTGGAATGACGTTTGATTTGATCAGCATTCTGACAAGAGTCCCCTGAGATGCCGGTATACCTTCACAGAACAACCACTACACGTGTTCCTGGTGGACACATTGGATTTTTAAAAAATTTACTAACCGTCACAGTCGCGGTAGTTCCCAACGGTGTTTACTGTCAATGTTAATATTTTAGATTCACTAGGACTGATACCTGTTTATCTAAAACCATGTTATTGCAAATTGCATAAGTTGAAATTTACATGGTTAGGTTTTTTTGTTTTAAGGTAAGGTGAATATGTTCTCATATACGTGATATTTCCTAAAATTTTCAGACAGTCTTTCAGTTTGTTCAGCTTGTGACTGTTTGTTGACAGATGTCTGAGAGCTCAAGTGACACAGATTCGTCCTCCGATTGGACAATCATAAGCCATGAGGTGAGTGACTGTGGTGAAACAGTTTTAATGAAAGTTACACCATGTTATATTTGACACAGACCACTCCATTCAGGGCAGACTCCGACCCACACTTTGTGGTCACTTCCTGTTCATCCTCAGTTCCCAGTCCACAGGAAGCTTCAGGAAGCTTGGCAAATCACCATGATAGAAATCAGTGGTGTGTTCACATCACTTGAAAGTTGTCTTATGATGGCCTGACTTGTTTTAATTCTGAACGATGGATTTCCTAACTGAATTGGATAATCAGATTTTGAATCACGACAGCAAGACAGGACTCTGACCGTGGGCCCAGACAGGAAGTAAAGTGACAAGAGAATGTCTTGGGTCGTGTGTGATTTATTTTATTTGATAGTTCTAACAGTCCTAACCAATAAAATGCATATAAACCAGGGTTACCTATGGGGGTAAAACAATATATTCATCAACATAAAGATGAAACAACACTTGAAAAAAACTAATTTAAATATAGTTATATTGTAGAATTTTTGTCTCTGAGTTAGAATCTGGTTGCCTGTGACCCTGAATGCATGCAAAATAAACTTTGTCCTTGCTCACAGTATGATCCAATGCAGCAACTACAGCTTGAGACTTTTAAAACCACTTTTTGCTCTGTCATCAGGTTAGGCATCAGCTTGAGACTGGTTTAGGCACAGTTTTAAACCACTCTTTGCTCTTTCATTGGGTTAGACCTCACCTGTCTTGTGTTAGGTAATAGTTACCCTCAGACTGGGGATTCCTCCAGTTGACCAATACCCACCATGCACAAGAGCAGCATGGGTCAAGGGTTTCAGGCTAGCTTTCTCACGGAGTCCCTCCTCCTCTATAACCTTCACTTTTTCAGTTTTTTCTGTAATACAGTCAAACATAGAATACAAAAAAGACTACAATTGATTGAGTGTGTGTTAGTGCTGTTCCTGTCTTTGATGTTGATGTCACTGTACTGCCTGTTGGTCTGTGATGATAGTGTCGTTGTTCAGTTTGTCTGTGATGTTGTTTTCATTGTCCTGCCAGTCTGTCTGTGTTGTTATTGTCATCATCATTTTCCTGCCTGTTATGCTCTCTGTGTGTGGTAGCTATGTGTGGCTGCTGAACAGACTCACTCTCTGATCTCTGTGTGTTGGGACTCTCAGGGTTTGGAATTTGAGACCCTGCTGCCTAACAATGCAGAAGTTCAGAGCTCCCCTGTGACGGCGCAGGAGGTGCTGGAGGTGCAGAAGGAACCAGCAACCTCTAGTGGTGGGTTCCCCTCACAGGTCCTCTCTCTACTAAGAGTTTGAGTTTGTTGGATTACGCTCCATAATAAACTCGGAGTAAAGTTAATTGAATAAAAGTTTAACCTTTTAAACTTAAAAGTGTCTTGTGATCTATTTACTAATTAATCTGTATAAATAATAATTACAACAGGTGTATTTAAATGATTAACGAACAAAGTAATTTTTTAGCAGAATCGTCTGTTGACTCCGTCCTCGAAGACGAACCGTTTGAAGACACAGCATCTGTCAGTGAGGTAAAAAAACATCTTCACAAAACCTACATGTGCCTTTCTCCCAGACAGTCATGTGACCTGTTTTTTGTGGGGGGGATATTGGATTGTTGTCCCCCATTCAGGAAGGACAGCAGGCGGCCATGAAGGAACATGTGACTGAATGCTTGGGGATGGTAACCATGGAGTCATCAAAGGTCAAGGGTTTGGGGGTTGTGGATGACGACCTAGCTGTTGAAGAACTCCACCTGGACAGACACAAACTCTGCCAGGTGAGTGATATACCTAATCTGGAAAGCCAGGAACTCCACCAAGATACAGAGGAACTCTACCTGGACAGCCAAGAACTCCATCCAGCTAGCGAGGACCTCTACCTAGACAACCAGGAACTCCACCCAGCTAGCGAGGAACTCTACCTGGACAGCAAGGAGCTCCACCCAGCTAGAAAGGAACTACACGTGGGTACCAGCAGCCAAGCCTGCAGCCCTGCAGAGATCCGTGAGTGACATCGCCCGGTTGACTCAGGTAGACGAATTGGCTTCTGGCTCAACACAGAGCTTAGTGTCCAATAACTAGTAAAGAGCAGCCATGTTAGACAAGACACCATACAGGAAGGAGGGTAGAACAAATGGGAGAAAATAAAAGGGCTTCCCTGCTCCTCTAATTTTAGCCTTTGGAAGGTTCCAGAGGACCTCATGGTCTTGGAGTGGCGGTTTGAAAGGGAATCTGTGTGGCAGCTGCTCTTCCTTGGGGGGTCTGAGGTTAAACGACATGGATGGAATGTTTCTGGCACGGTGTCCCTCCGCCAGGGCTATTCCTTACAGTTACATCAACAGGCTGACCCTTCCGAAGGCCAGAAAGTTAGGCAACCACCGAAAAATTAGAGTATTGACAACAGTGTTGTTGGCTGACACGAAGAATGGTGGGCACCATTTAAATTTAAAACCGTGTATGAAAAACTATTTTCAATTGAATAGTTTGTTTGTATGAACTAGTTTGACCTGTTGCTGTAATGAGGGTTTAATTTCTCCAATGCCAGATGCAGTTATCCAGCCAGTTGCAGTTATCCTGATCTTGTCATGTTCACCTTTAATTTCCTCGGGCGATTCTTAGTTTGCTGGTAGCTCTGTAAAATGGACAAGAGATCTTTTTTTTTTTTTTTTTTTTTTGCAGTTATTTTGTTGCTGACCTATTCCTGTTTGCATAGTGCTGCTCCCTGCTGGAGACTTGAACAGCAGTGAGGACAAGGGTATGGAGCAGCCCAGCCAGGCTGTGCAGAGGCATAGGCCCAGAAGGATTGCACACAGTGAATCGGAGCACAAGGAGAAACAGCCGCCCCATTCAGATGAGCTGGGTGGCCGCCAGGAGGAGGAGCAGCTATGTGAAGCCACTCCCCCCCAGGGCCACGCCACTCCCTCACAGGGCCACGCCAGTTGCAGGCTCCACACATGTCTCCTGTTGGTCCTTGTCATTGCTGTCACCATGGCTGTGGGACACTTCTATTGTATGTGGTGGAGGCCAGTTATTGAGTTACCTCATTTGTCTGGTGAGGAATTTTTGTTTATAGAAATTATATCAAGAGAACTGAGAAGTTGGTTTGACTGATTGATTAACCTGATTAAGTTATTGAGATGTTGGAGGTTTGTGGATTGTGATCTGTCAGGTGGGGTAATATTTATTGGTGAGTCACAAGGATGGATAAGTCGAATAAATACGAACTGGTAAAGTGGTTTTTGAAACAGTGAATATTTTGTGTGCTCTGGAGATCAGGTTTTTACGTTGACTCCTGTCAGAACAAATAGCTGTTGGCTGATAATGTGCATCTTTGTATTGCATAATTCTGCGGTGAAGACTTAACTGCATTGAAATTTGAATCAGGTTAATTTTATGTGAAGCTCTGTTCCCCATGCTGTGGAGTGAAACAAGGTACATCCTTTTACAACAAGCCCCTGTGCAGTTATGTTAGCTCTAAGCCCCTGTGCAGTTACGTCAGCTCTAAGCCACAGTGCAGTTACATAATTTCTAAGCCATAGTGCAGTGATTCAGCTCTAGGCTGCAGTGCAGTGCCTGGAAGGAGCGATGTTGCGGTTGTCACCGTCACCTTGTGCCTCAATGATCCATAGGCAACTTGCAAACCCAGAAGAGGCAGACAGTTGTGGAGAAGTTCCGAGTGGGAGACCTGCACAAGTGTCTTGAGGAAGAGGATGCTACTGAAGTGAGGAAGATCCATAACTTAATTGTGTTAATTTAATTTAAAACCATACTTTTTCCCACAGGAACTTCAGTTTATATAATAAAGAAATGACTGAATTAGCAAAGAAAAAAGTGTTAGTTTTAACGCAATAGATCCATATTTATGTTTTTTTTTTTTTTATATGTCAGATTAAAATATTTTGGTTAAATTTGATTTCCTTTCACATTAATGCTCAGCATTTTGAAAGGTAATTTGTACGCATAATCTTTCTACATTCAGAGCTGGGAAAGAGTTACCACTTTCCAAAGTCTTTTGCTTTCTATTTGACCCTAGGCCCAAAGAAATGACCTTTCTGCACGACTGAAGTGGACTCATCCCAACACTGCAGTCCTGGAGAACCAGCAGCTAAAGAGCTCTCTGGAGCGTGAGGAGGAGTCCATGATCGCACTACAGAAGGAAATCTGGACCGTTTGCGCCCAGATTCGGCACCTGGAGGAGAGGGGGTCTGAGAACCTCGGGCTTAGGGGGCACCTGGAAGAGGAGCGTCAGCATGTCCTCGGCCAGAAGGAGGCGGTGGTGCGGGAGGAGCAGGAGCACACTCTGAGTCGCCTGGGTGCCGGCTCCCACAGAGAATCCCACCCAGATGTGGAGGAGCTTCAGAACCGCCTAGCCCAGCTGCAGGAGAAGCTCAGCTTGCAGCAACGGCGGTCCGGCCTGTGGGAGGGGCTGTACGTGAAGAACGAACACTCAGGGTCAGACGAAGACCGGCCAATCAGAGCTTCCAACCCTGGCAATGCCTTCAACGCCACAAAGAACTCCAGCAAGGCGTTTGTGCACTGCCGCAAGGAGCAGATCAGGAGGGCCAAGGTCGCTGTCAAAGAGAACCTGAGGAAGTTCTCGAACTCCATCCAGTCCACCTTCCAGCACCCGGCTGACGAGGGGACAAGGTATCGCCAACGGGAAGTCGCTGACGGTGTGCGCTGTGGGCGGCGTCAGAAGTCTGCAAGAGAGCAGGGAGACAAGAGCTCTGGCAGGGCTGCCTGGAACCACCGCAAACCCCCTCATCGACACACAACGAGGTCCAGCGCTGGCCCCTCACAGCCGGGCCGCCACTCGCAGAACCCAGTGGTCGAGGGGCGTCGCCGAGTGAAGGCGAAAGTTTGCTCTGGAGTTTTTGACTGCGCCTACCAAGATTCCGTAAGCATCTTCAAAATGGCCCTGGGCCCCATACAGTCCATCGAGTTCCACCAGCTGATCCAAAGCTACGTCGAACAGGAGGTGGACCACTTCCGCCACTGGGGGGAGTTGGAGAGCTTCATCAACTGCTTCTTCCACAATGGCGTTTTCATCCATGATCAGATGCTCTTCACCGACTTTGTGAGTGCCTTGGAGGACTACCTTGAAGACATGGAAGAGTACCAGCACCATCAGGATGAGGTGTTTGAGGATCTCGATGAATATGTCTACAGACATTTCTTTAGAGATACCTATTCCAAAAGCTTTGGGCCAAGGTGAGAATGTTTGCATTGGTGAAGGCTATACATTAAATTAAATATATACTTTTTTTTAAAACAACAAAGGGTTAACCATTCGCCATGTTGTTTATGTCTAACCTTGTGTCCTTTTTGTTACTATTCACAAGCAGACTTTGGCCTGTTTCGAAAAAAAAGGGCGAAAGACCATCCAGGCGCCAACGAAACCTCCAATGGGGCCAGTCTTATTCACTGAGAGACAGGAAGTGGAGCAGACCAGGACATGGAGACAGGAGACAGGTGGCGGATGTTGAAATAGAGCTGGGTCCTGTGCCTTTACATGCAAAGAGTTAGCATAACCACATCTATTAGCACATTTGTTTTTATCACGGCTTAATCTGAAGTGCTAAGTTTCAGTTGATGTAATGGCTGTATTTTAAGGACTTTCCCCCCTCGTTTTGTTGATTTGGTAAAATGTTTACATTTTAAAATGCTACTAAATGGTGAATACGTGGTGGCTTGCTTGCTTTCCTGGGTTGTGCAATGCATTTTCTTACCAGATCAGATACACAACTGTGAAAGAAATGTCTTTAATTTCCTGCTCAGTCGTGCATGAATTCTTAGGCGCTCCTTGTATTTGACATGAACTATTCACATATTTTAATTTGCTTTCTGAGGAGTAATTTGTCAAATTCATTATTAAAATTGCTGAGGTTGGCGACTGCTTGTTATTTTTATATTTTACTCAAAGGGTTCATCCCATTTTTCAACTGGAAGGCTTTTTTTGGGACTGTTTATGAACAGTTCGGTTGCATTTAGGTTGCAGATTGTTTGGTTTCTTACCTGCAGAGGGCTGCCTACAATGCATTATTGGATTCTTCCTAGTTTCAACTGAATTGCGCGTGCGATTTCAAAGAACTAATAAACGACCATGGTCATTTATTTTTGGAAAGTGCTGGGTTTAGTTGTGAAATCATTAATTTCACACTAACATTCCAACTAATTGGCCTTCTTAACCTTTAAAACCTTTTCCCCCGCAAAATAGTGCTGCAATAAAACGATATATTTGTTTGTAGGTGTGAATTATTTATTTCAAATCAATATCAATAGTGTGTAAAAGTTATAAAATTACGTTAATTTGTCTCATTTAGGAGAATGCAAAGGTAACTCGTCACTGTCGTTTTCTACTTCCACGGTAGTTTACTAAGGAACCAAAAAGTTAAATAAATGACTGAATGTGGAAAGGGATAGGCAAGCATAGATTTTTTTTATTTATTATTTTATTACGCAATTATTTGCGTATTCATCTTAATGCGATGAAATGAGCTAAGTAATGCGCGTACAGTTTTGCTCCCCAGTGACGTAGGAAATAGACCCTGAGAAAGATTCGCTGTACTGTTCCGCATTACACATCCCACCACGCCTGTCAATTAATATTTATTAAGTCTAAAGTAATTACACATAAAATGCTAAATAAATGCATTTTATATACACCTTAAGAGAAAGTTAAAGTGTAAAATCTGACTGAAACCTTGAAGACATATCGAATAGCGTTGATTTGAACAATTTACTTGATGGGGTTCTGTTCACATCCATTTAGCTTAGAAACAATTCTTAATAATTCTTGCGACAGATGCGTGAACGCCCAAGCACTGGAACTTTTCTCTTTTTAGAGAAAATCGAACTCTGCTTCGAAGACGTTAATGCTTCTTTCTAGAAGCATTATAATAATCTAACAAATCGAGCTCCCTTGCTTAGAGAAGCACCTGAAACGACAGTGTTTCGAACGAGCAGTGTTATGCCACGCAGCAAGGGCGGTGCTACTGCCCCGGAGGCCTGTACATCCTGGGTACAAGTAGGAAGAAGACCGCTGTTCAGTAAAACGGGAAGTGATGTTGCGCTGATAGAGAAAGCATACGAACTACGGACGGGAATAGGATAAAGTTTCAAACTTAATTAAGCTCAACGATAACCCGAAATTCAAGCAAAGTCTGCCGTGTACACTTCGCGTGCAACTGAAGCATCCACAGCCATTAAATTTGACTGTACTGGTAAGGTCGGATTTAACGCAATTTACATTTTTATTTATTTATTGATTTGGCATTTTAAATGTACATTAGATTTACTAAATGTATCTACTTTACTGTATCACTGGGTAGGCATTTTGATATCTCCACCTCGAATTGGGGGCATCTTTAGCCTGTGGTAGTTTAAGTAATTTGCGCCAGTACGCTTTTCAATAAAATACTGAAATAAAATTAGCAGATTGAACCATTTAATAATCTTGTTCGGATAAAATTGTTTTCATTGCCCACACGAAATGTAAGCGAAAAGTTAAAATTAGTCGGTTTTACTGAGGGCAAAATGTTATAACCTGTGGCGAATATAATAAAGATGACGTTTAGATGTAGCGTTACTTTTTCTAGCGATCGTGTGGTTCTCGTCCCACAAACATCATTCACTCAGGAACATTTTCATATTACTGTCTGCGCAGAGCAATTAAAAAGAAAAACGCTAATTCAACAAGTAGTTCGTGTTGTCTGTTTTTCAATTGTATTGCTAATATATATTTACTGTCATTTACTGTCATCTTTTATTTTAATCCGTTCAATTTTGCTAGCCACTGGTATGTATCATAATTGATAAATGGACAATGTAAAACGATTTTATCCTTCCGCTTTGTTATTATTGTCAAAAATGTAAGTTAATTTGGTCTCATTGTCTGCGAAAGCACATCTTTTAAGAGTTGGGACCCAGTGTGACACGTGTTCTCTTATCAATGTGATCGGTCCGTCTGGTTGTGTGTGAACAAAATCAGTTTTAGACTCACGTTCTCCTGTGAATTAAGTTATTCTGGACAATACGTAAAAATCTGTAATTTTGGGGATATCCATACATTTGTTTTAGATAAACATGGATCACATCCTCACGGTAACTTCTATGAGACCAAATTAATTCATAAAGCCGTGTGCTACTTGTTGGTATTAATTACGTCATTTAACTGTTACCACCAACGTTGCATGCCTTCATTTGTGTTGTCTCTCCAGTTGTTTGACTGACTTTTTAATATTCACATTCCTGTTACGTTTGACCCTCAGTGACTTAGCGAAAGGGTTTCCCCATCTCCCCTTAATTGTTTAAGTAAAAATAAAGTAATTATGTGAAGCGCAAAGTCCCACCAGGTGCTTCGTGGTCTGAATTAATGCTAACTGGTTTTAAATCAACTCGATCAATAAATTAGTGTCAGAGAAGAGCTGATGCAGAGAAGCTTGGCTGTCATGGAACTTTGGTTTTCTTATGTAATACATCCATTTGCTTTTCAGTCATTAATATTATTCAGTGTCTCCCAGAATTCCCCCAGAATCCTGTCATGGTGCTCACTGTTTGATTGGTCCGTTTGCTGGATGCAGGATGAAAAGCAGAATTGATGGCAAATGGACCTACAGTTAGAGCTGCCGATTATTTTGAATGTGTATCCCCTCACCTTCCTGTGAGTTTGCTCGGTTTAAAACCTGATAGTAGATGAAGCCAGAAGAAAGGTGAGTGAGTAGCAGAAAAGTTTGAGTCCCAATGTTGGAAGGACACTGCGCCTCTTTACTGCTGGAAACTGGCAGCAATCCATGCTCCATCCAGGGATAGAGAATCGGAGAGGATCAAAGGGAAGATGTTAGCCTTTTCTTCATCAAACTGACAGGATAAGATAAGAGTCGCTTAGGTCAGCTGCCATAGTCCTTGAAACGGTCTGGCCCCCTCCTGGCCCTCTGATGCCTTGCAGCCTGCCCCTTTATGAGTGGACTGTGTGAGGACTGAAATTCCTCAAACTGCTTTCTTGAGGGTCAGTCCTGTGAGTGCCCTCTACATGGGTGAACATGGACGGGTAGGCTAGGCTTATTCGGTATTCGCTGTTGGTTCGGTGTTTTTACATCTGGGCTTGTTATCTGTGGAGGGTAACTGAGAAATCTCTAACCCTTAGTTAGATTCTGCAGATGAGCTGATGGATATTTTTATGTAATAACAATGGGTTTCCCATTGGTTTACACAGTGGTATCCACTTTGGATAAGGTTTCACATACTGGATGTGAAACCAGAAAATTCAAATCCAAGCCTTTAAGTGTATATCTGGTTTAAATGGGCTGGGTAAGAGCTGTCTTATAAAAAACGATGACGACGACGATGATGATGATGATGATGATGATAAAATGGGACTGAAGCACTTTGGTGCCAATGTCTTTCTGAGACCCCCGGCAGTAGTCAGCCCCGTCAAGGTGTTTTATCTCTCTGATCTTCCAGGGGACGGATTACTTTCAGGAGAAAAGTGACGGGACATTCATCTCAGAACTTTTTTTTTTTCTTCCCCTAAATGTGTCCTACTCTGTGGGTTCCACTCTGACTTCCTGTGCATGCTGAAAGGAGAAAGTAGAAAATCAACATTCCAGGTCTTTGTTCACAAAGCTTTGGACAAATTAATCCTAGGAGATTTTCCCATGCAGTCACATGGCAAAGGGTTACGTGTTGGGTAATGTGGTTGGTGCCAAGTACAATGTTTCCCTGGAAGCAAGTCCTGTTTAACTGTGCTGTAGTTCCTGTAGAGTGCTAACCCCAAGCGTGCCTATTGAGGGTGTGTCCTGTCCTGATAATTTCATCATCTAGTTCCTCCTCCCGAAAGGGGAGATGAAACTAATTAAACAGAAACGGTGGGAAGGGGTATTTCTGTGAGGGTCTTAGAAATGGATGGGTTGTTATGACATTCAAGCTACGGGGTCTTGCAGGTCAGCAGGGTCCTCGCAGACTTTGCCCTTCAGATTAGATTCGCACCCTTCTAAATGTCCAGAAAAGCAAATCTGCACTACAACAAAATAGAACTCCCAAGTTTCATAACTTATGAGAAGTGTGAACTGCTGTGTGTAGGGCTAACAGCATATGGTCTTGAGTTCCTCCCTCTGACCAGACTGTTACCAGGGCAACGAGCAGTGGACTAGATGGTAGCCTCCTGCCAGACAGCTTTACCAGATCAATTTGTGGGGACAGCTTCAGGCTTCAGCCTGTCCTGCAGGCCTTGGCATGGCTGGCCTTCTGTGGATATAGCCAGCAGGATGTTAGTGCAGTGGGGTAACCGTGGGGTTACTTTTATCATAATGTTTCTGTGGTAGACCGCATTAATTAATCGGTATCTGCAGGCTTGATAAGCTAGTGTTTGGAGGAGGAGGAGGATGATGATGGTGGTCAGGAGGAGAGGGTGGCTGGGTTCGTCAAGCAGAGTCACATGATTAAGTCTTATTTCTGTCTGGGAGGCACTCCAAGTGCTTTCCAGGGAGAGTCAATTGATGGATATTTGTTTGTACACTCTCAAACACGCACAGTCCCACTGACTCACATGTACGCCCTCAAACTTGCACAGTCACACTCATTCGCACATGCGCACACACACGCAAACACGTGTGCCCATGTTTGCTCAGACCTCCACTTCAGTCACAAGCCTCAGCTTTTTATGGCCGATTAAGTTTCAGCTATGGGAAAAGGAAAAACATTCATTTTTAGGTTGCCTCACTCACACATGCAGATTGGATTAGGGTTTAGTACTTTTAATTGTTTTTATTGTTTTGACGACTTCATATTAGAAAAGGGATCAAACTCTTTGAAACCAGGAAGTAGATGGCGGCAGCATGTCTGTAGATCAGGAGCTCTTCAGTGGAGGAACTGCTTCCTGTGGACATGTATGGAACTCTGTCAGGTGTGGGAGACACAAACCCACCCGGGGCTGCACACTTGCCTTTTTCTTCCTGTTCAAAGGAGACGTGGTTCCCTCAAGACTACTTTAATCAGTGGACCTATGGTGATTCTGCCCTGCCTGTCTGTGTATTTATCTTGTTTATTCTGACTTTGGATGGCTCTGATGTCCGTTTCCCAGGTAAGAACTGGACGAGCAAAATGTCTGATGGGGACTACGATTACCTCCTCAAATTCCTAGCCCTTGGGGATTCTGGAGTGGGAAAGACCAGCTTCCTGTATCAGTACACTGACGGCAAGTTCAACTCCAAGTTTATCACCACCGTGGGCATTGACTTCAGAGAGAAGCGAATGGTGGGTCGATGGGTTTCATTCGTTAGTTCAGGAACTTAAAAAAATAAAGCTTGAGGAATGGAATTTCTGCAGGGTCTGTTGGGTTGTGTAAACCCCAGCAGTCCCACTTGTGGTTTGTCCTGGGTCCCTGACCTCTGTCCCTTTTGGTGTTGGTCCTGTGTTCCTAATGTCTGTCCTGTTGGTGTGTCGCAGGTGTACAAATCCAAGACTGCAGAGGGAGAGCCAGGGAAAGGACAGAGGATCCACATTCAGCTGTGGGACACAGCTGGGCAGGAGAGGTACTGAAACCACCCGCTGATAGTCAGGGGTGCTGCTAAGAATTTTTGAGATTGCAATTTGACAACCCACCCCCAACTGGAAACTCACAGCCCACAACTTTCCATTCCAAGCTTTTCCGCATTGGGGCCCTGGGTAGTCATTACCACTTTTACCCCCCACTTTGACACCTCTGCTCATGGCTGTCAAGGTTGCACTCTATGGCTGAGATGTCCCAAACCAATGGTTATTTAGGAAAAACATTCCTTTTTCCTTTTGTGGCTCAGGTTTCGGAGTTTGACGACGGCTTTTTTCAGAGACGCCATGGGCTTTCTCCTTCTGTTCGATCTGACAAGTGAGCAAAGCTTCCTCAATGTCCGAAACTGGATGAGTGAGTCCTGGGGTCCGCCTTTCCTTTCACAGTTCAAAGTGTGGGTGTGTGGGGAGAGAGCGGGGGAATCTGAGACTGGTGCTTTATGCACGCAGGTCAGCTACAGATGCATGCCTACTGCGAGAACCCGGACATTGTGCTCTGCGGAAACAAGTGCGATCTGGAGGATCAGAGGGCTGTCCGAGAGGAGGAAGCCCAAGAGCTGGCAGAGAAATTTGGGTACGTGTCTGTGGAGCGGCACCTAGCCTTGCCATGGAATGGACTGACTGGTGTTGACTTGTGGTTCTTATGCTGGCAGGAAGTTGGCCTCCGCCCCAGGTGGGAGGGTAAATATTTACATACCTGTGGGAGTAACCTGCATCCAGACAATGCACACATTAGTGCTTGGAAATATGAACACTGTTAATGGGGTGTCCTTATCTTAGTGGAAAAAACAATACAAACACTTGGGTTTTAACGTGTAGAATGGATATTTTTTCTTATGCTGTCCTTCACTCATGCTCCCACCCATCCCTACAGGATACCTTACTTCGAGACGAGTGCGGCGACAGGGCAGAATGTGGCCAAGGCGGTGGAGGTTTTGCTGGACCTCATTATGAAGAGGATGGAGCGCTGTGTGGACCGGCCCTGGATGCCGCATGGCCCAGCGCAGTCCAACGGACACGGCACCACGGAGAGGATTGTAGAGGAAACTGTGCAGGACAGGGGCAAGTGTGGCTGCTAGTGACCGGCCCACTGAGTCCCGACCCACTGAGGCCCGCCTCCTGTCCCCGTTTGTGTGGGCTTTCATTAGCCGGGGACGATGGGGGAAGTTCGCCCCTTAACACAAAACAGCACTTTTTCTGTTTTGGCAGACGCAATGGAGCTGTGCCAATGAAACAACCTTGGTCGTCATGGTGATTGCCAGGATTCTCAGTGGTTTTAGCAGTGCAAAACTTGATTAGTGTCAAGTAGTTTTTTTTTTTTTTTTTGTTTTACTCAATATTGAGTGTCATAAAATTCATATACTTTTTTGGGGGGTTAAGGAGTAAAATACTATTTAATTTATAGTGTATTTGTTTCAGTCTTAATGGATAAAAGAAAAATAACTGTTGCAATCAATAGAATTCAGTATTGTTTAGTACAATACCATATATACAAAAACATTCTGAATTATTTCGCTGTAATCGTTCTGTGGCATTAAAGCCTTGCATTTATAATTCATACTTTTTACCTTGGTGAAACCAAAACCACAGAGACGTTTGTGGTTGGAAACGTGACTAATGTGCCCCAGCTTTCTCTGAGTGGGGTGGGTGACGAAGGTCCCCGGTTATGGTCTGCAAGTCGTTGAGGCATTGGATTGTCAGTTATCTCTCTTGGAGCAGAGTCGGTGGGGGTTTTTTTTCCGAGTTGCTTCGGGGAACCTGGTGCGATGTTTTTTTTTTTTTATGTGCCTCAATACTTCTGATTTCAGCACAAATCCATATCGGAAAATGCTTAAACTAAATTATGATTTTAGAATGTGCCTTGAAATTACTGTGCTTTCGTTACCCTAACACTGTATTGATTATAAAACACTGCTGATGTGTGAACATATTCTATATTAAAATAAATATTTTATTATTTATTAAAACGTTGTTGCGAGATTTGAATCTTACTGTAAGTTTCGTCTATGGCTAACCTCGATATGACGTAAATCATTCCAGTCTTGACCAAAATCTTTAGATGTATTGGGACAGAGACATGCAGTAGCCCATGATCAGATATCTTCACAGACATGTTTCTGGAGAAACCCGGGAGTGGACCCCCGACTGAGTGCACGCTCAGTTTTTATTGATAAATTTAAACCAACTGTGCCTTCGTGTTTGCACATATAATGGAACGTTTGCAATGAGTCCACGACTTTCTCATAGAAAAAGACGCCGTCTCTAGATCCCTGTGGGAGTCCCGCCTACTTAGTTTTACCGTTATGGGGTCAGCATATATGTTTATATATAAACCACAAAGTTATATAAGAATTAAAATTATTTTTTAGCGATTTGCATATAAAACAACGGCGAGAATGTCCAGAAAAAATCGTCCATTGTTTTTGAATTAACGGTTACATTTGGCGAAATGCATATACGGTCAACCATTCAGAATAAATGAAGAATCTTAATTAAAACACGAACTTTCTCTATGGCAAGACTATTTTCGTATGGTGGAGTTGGTACTTCGGTGTTTTCATGTTTCCCACGGAGACGATTTTCTGTATGGTAGTAGTTCCTTCCCGCAATAAATGTTGATGTGTTCAACGCCCGCATAACAGACGCCTGTGTACTTCAATTATTCTGACTACTAGCACTTCTACTCACTCCACCATCATTTCGTTACAATACCGTGGGGTATGTTCTGTAATACAAACTGTCATTTAGTATACATTTTTACTAATAAACAATATTTATCCAGGCGAAAAAACAAGCATTCTTTTAAAAAACAATATGATGCGTGCGTCTATATTCTGGTCACGTTTTTACACAGTTACCGTTTGCCTTTGAACGTTTTTAATATCGTCTGTTAAGGGTTGTAACGTCTTGCCTTATAGTTACGTGGTACTAGCAGCAATCACTTGGTAAATAGACGAGTTTCTTCATGATTTGTGTACAGTTGCTGTAATAAGTTCGTACACTAGGAGTCAGAAGAGGGGTAGATTTAACCGGAAATCTAGTGAAGCTACTTCCTTTACACGGTCGGGTTTGGCGTGGATGAAAACACATGCACGCATAACGAAGAAATTAACCAGAAAGCATAAAATATGCGAATTGAAAAGTGCTACTTTTGTTCCGGCCCCGTTTACCCTGGCCACGGGATGATGTTTGTGCGGAATGACTGCAAGGTATTATCATTGTTCGTGGTGTAGTTATCTTTCCATGCCAGGCTAGGAATAGCTAGTAGCTAGTGGGTGCTAGGCCTTCAGTAGTTACTATGCCTAGGTAGCTAGCCATACCATTGGTACTTGCAATCAGAATCAGTTCATTCTGTAAACGAGGCTAGCATTTTAGTAGTTTTACATTGGTTTGCCGACGTTTGGATATTTAGTTCGTGTGTACAGTCATACAGTATTGATCAGAGTAAGTGGTTAGTTCCAGGTAAATGCATGTTAATAATTAGCTAGATATCTATAGCAGAGGTTTGTTTTTTATAATTGTTAGACAACTTGTTAGCAAGCTTGCATAACGGACAAGCGAGCCATACGCAAGCAATATATAGCAGGAAATGTAAAAAAACGAATCGCTGTCTGTGCCGGTCCTGCCTTACTATAAAACTGTATTCGCTGTTGCCAGGTATTTAGGTTCTGCAAATCAAAATGTCACAAAAATTTCAAAAAGAAGCGTAACCCGAGAAAGACCAGGTGGACGAAGGCTTTCAGGAAAGCTGCTGGCAAAGAGTTAACTGTGGTGAGTTATTAGCGATGCATGTAGGCTGCTGAGTCGTTTGGAGGGGAGTTTGCGTGTTGACTAATGATATTTTTGCTACAGGACAATGCACTGGAGTTTGAAAAGCGCAGAAATATTCCTGTTAAATACCAGAGGCAGTTGTGGGGCAAGACCGGTAAGCCTTACTGTCTTTTTCATTTGACTATTCAGCAATATTTTTCTGATGTAAACATTAGAAACGAAGTTGGAGTAATTCCCCAGAATGGTGTGAGGTGTGGTTTTAAAAAACCCCATATAAATTTTTGCTGTAAATGGTAATTTTTTTTTTTTTAGTGGAGGCAATGAGGAAGGTGGAAGTGATCAAGCAGAAACGACAGACGCAGTTTATCATTAACAGGTGAATGTTGTTATCGCTACCATTAATGTTGGGTGTGATAGGCCAGTTTAACTTTAAAGCCTGTCCTGTTCATTATAATTGTCAACCTGGTGTTTTTAATTTAAGTAACTTATTAAAATATGCATTCTAGGGAAATATTTGTGTAAACAGGTTGTGGTCCTTTGTTGGGTACAGTGTTCCAATCATAAGTGGAAAAATATTGTAATAACAATATAGTCTGAAGCCGTCTGGATTAAGTGCCTAGCTCAGGTCTATAGGGCCAGTTTGATTTAAAGCAACAGCCCTCTGGTTTCATGTCAATTCTGGGTTAAAATGTCCTTTTCACATGCCTATTCACTCGTATGCCACGTTTAGGCTGTGTTGATTTGCCCTGTTGAGGGGCAGTTTTGGTGATGCCTTTTGAGGCGTGACTAATTTTTCCTTCTTGTTCACAGGCTGAAGAAGGGCAAGCTGCTGGAGAAGGCTGAGGCCATCAACGAAGTGAAGAAGGACATTCACCTCATCAGGGCACCTCATGCTGGTGAGACTTATCTTCTGGTGTCGCTACACACTGAACACATTAATCTGAAAACTAAGTGTGAAAAAATACAATCTGTTCTGAGAGTAGCATTTTTAATTGATACTGGTAAAAGAAATACATGTGTCATTGGAGCTATTTCTGGATGTTCAGAAGGCTGCAATGAGAGGATTAGGTTCAAATTGTATGCAAAGAAAATATGGGAAGGAGCATTTCCTTTAGGCCTTGTTCGTTGGTCTGCACCGTTTCCTGGAGAAGGGCAGCCCTTAAACCAATCATTTTAAATGTTATTAGGTTTTTCTCTTATTTCTGGGGTTATACTGTGGTATATTGAATGTTCTTTTTCACTAGGAAAGGTTGTTTAAAATTTTAAAAGGCAAGCTGTCCATTTAGGATTGTTATTTAAGGCCTTAGATGTTTTCCCCTTTATGTTGACAGTTCCTCCTTCTCTCGCCAGATGGCATTGTTCAGCCCAATTTAAACCAGGGTGGGGTTTTAGTTTTTAAAAAATGAATGTTGTTCAGTACTTTTTTTACTTGCAGGGAAAGCCAAGAAGATGGAGGAAAAGATGGTACAAAAACTACAAGAAGATGTGGAAATGGGTGATGACTAAACAGCTGTTCATTTGGCATGATCCCCCCCTTGCCCCCAAGGTGATCTGAAAAGAGAATACTGAAATAGATGTTTTATCTTTTTAAGGACTTGCGTTTATAAAAAAAACCTCCCTTACAACACAGGACTGAGGAAATCTGTATCAGCTAATAGGTTGCATGGAGGGTTATGCTGTGATACGATTGGCTCATAATTCTGTAACTTTAGAATATCATCAATGTCATAATAAAAATGTGTATCTGGTCTAGGAAATCTTGACATTTCATTCATTTAATATTTTTTTTTTCTGAAATGTTTGGTTTTTGGGTTAATCGAATGGCAGCATCACTGAAAATGTGTGTAACGTTGCTATTCATTAAGGGGAAGGAAAAGAACATTTGTATTGGAAAATGTTCTTCAAATTGTAATGCTAATTTTATTCACCGATGTAATTGCAGTCTGTTTGGCATGAACAAAAGAACCGCAGAACCAATATTGCTGGCTGGTATAGCTTATATTTCAAAGGTCCTGATGGAATACTGGCTGCCTGTGTCATCAAGCATAATTTCATTCGAGAAATTTCTTCACAATGAGATGTTTCATTAGCGGAAAACTATTTCAATTTTCATGCCATGAGAACAAGTCAACTTTTAATATTTTTTTTTTTATAGAATTGCCATCAGTAATGGTCTCCAAAGGGC
>JAOYSI010060151.1:0-24027 GCA_025775065.1 Hiodon alosoides
CATATAGTCAATATGGGGACTGTGACAGTGAGGGACGGTGGCTATTAGAAATTTTTGGTGGTAAGAACCATTCCTGTAGTCGCACCATCACTGGTGGTTCCCCCCTGTTGGCTGGGTTCTGCCTTTGGTGGGGCGGGATGGGACCATGGCCATGTGTTGTTTCCGGCACTCTGTATGCTGCCATAGATATATTTACTCACAAAGTTTCACTTTTAAAATTTTCAAATGACTTAACTTGAGATCATCCTGCTTCCATAGGTAAGCATTAACAATGTGTCTCTCTCTTTCAAGAAATCACGTGAGGCATCCTGCAGGACTGCATCACTTTCACTACAGCAACCAGTGGACCTTTAGACTGGACTCCAGCCAACTGGACCCCCACCCCTCTCCTCTGGATATCACAATGTTTTGGAACTCCTCTACTGGAGGGCATTACACACTATGGAAATTAGATTCTTTAATTCAGCTCCTAGTGCCGGCCAGCAGAGGATGGGTTCCTCTCAAGGTTTCTTCCTGCCAGCCTAGGGAGTTTTACCTTGCCACTGTTCCCCCGGCATGCTTTTGGGGGGTCAGGCCAGGGAAATATTGTATTTTTCTGTATGTAAAGCGTCTTTGTGACATGGAAAAGTGCTTTATAAACATAAATTGATTGATTGATTCATTTATATATTCCAGAGTTTCAGAGACGCTTATGAAGCTAGTTAAAAATTACTGTCTGTCATTTTGTGTGTTATAAATTGTCTCCTTGCTGCTATAATTATTTTTGAACGTGCCATCATGCAACTGGTTTAAATGATCCTGTTCATGTACGTTACTGGTAATGGCACAAAGGGCAATGGCACAAAATGTGAGGCCAGGTGCCACCTATCGCCCGAACATCAGTTAGTCCTGCTACACTAAGCGGAATGGACACCAGCTGGGTGGGGAGAGGTGTGCTTGATTTTTTAAGGCCCCTCACAGTGTCATACACATGCTTCCAATGTCTTGCGTTATTCAGGAGGGCTTAGGTGGGTTCACCCTCAGCGTGGCCATTTTCTAAGGTGACTTTAGTCTTGTCCCATCTGATCCTGTCTGGCAGGGGTCTTGTCTACTGCCCAGAGAACCTCATGGGTCCTCTGGTCACACCCAGACCTCCCACATTTCCCTATCCCCGGCCTGTCGACTCCATCTGCCGCAGTGTCCTGCCCAGCCTCCACACAGCTCTCCCCAGCCACTGAGACGACCGTCTCCTTGGGTCCCTTGTCTTCACTACCCATCTCCTCCAAAAGGTAACCTGTTCCCCCATCAGCGGGCCTGTGCAGGGTCCTCCTGCTCCTCGTACCACGCAGGTGTTTGCTGTGTAGCGTGCGCCGGCGGTGCCACTGGCTCAGAGATCGCTGGGCGTCCGTGCTGAGCTGGCGGGCTGCCAGGCGAGGGCAGAAGCTGTTAATGTGGAACAGTGAGGCGTACAATGAGGTCAGATAGTACCCACCTGAGAGAATGGGAGAGAGAGAAGCATCATGTTCAGATCACTGTTAATGGCGTCTCAAATCATATAAGCATGCGTTGGATGAACGATAGAAAGATTATATGTAACTGGTACAAAATGTAATTGGAAACACTGTTCTACAGATTCTAAAAAGATTTGTCATTCCCTAATCAGGATCAGGATATAAAATGCATATCGATTAACGTACAGTTAGTGTTAGAACTGACTGCTGTAATTATGCTCTGTATGCAATGTTTGTGTATGGGCATTAGAGCTCAATAGAACACTTAACAACGATACTGGAATAATAATTCATTCATAAATGGGTCATTTTGATTTACAGCACAAACTCAAAGCTTTTGTCCCTCCTGATTTATTGTAACCCACGGCTTACATGTAGGCCCCCTGCTAGCTTACCCTCGCCCTGCAGCTGCGTGGGGTCCAGCAGCTCCATCATGTAGTCGATGTCCAGCTGCAGGGTGTTCACATCGCTGCGCAACACCACCCAGGTTAAGCAGGGCAGGAAGTCGTCTGCCCCGAACACTGCGCCTGTGACAAACAAGAACGGCTCTCCTCATCTTTAAATGTATTACAGAGCTTTTTACACTTTACTTCAAAGTTTGCCCAAATACCCTCATAGAGTAAAATAGCATGTTATTAAGATTTGTCAATGGAAGCCTCTTCGATTGGATAAACAGATTCTCTCTCAATTTTTGTAATTGAACCAAAATAGGGAACTTAATGATCCATAGTTCTGCATGTTTACCTAGAACTGGAACACTTGGAGGCTGGTATTGGGTGACAAGTCGAATGCTAATGTTAAGTAGCGAGCAAAACACAAGATATATGTCTCTAACACCCAGTGAGTTTATGTACAGCCATGATGCTGAGCAAGTCATGTCATCTCAAGAAAGAGTAGGATACTGTATGTAGGTGCATTATATTGTTACATAGTCCCTGGTATTATCAGGGGTTTCTGTCAATACAAATTTGATTACAACAAAAATATGCTTTGCTTGAAAGAATCAGATGACAAATAATGTCCACAAAATTATCAAATGTTCTCAAGTATTGTACTCTTTCGACTACAATTGCACGCTAATATTAATCTCTGACTGTCTGATTTAATTCAGTGGTAAGTAGATCTTGAATATGAACCAATGACGATAGCCAGTCTGAAATCTGAAGTCTCACTTGCCAGGAGGGGATACTGGTCACATACTTATGAATGCACTGTAGCTGCCATTGTCACGCCCACATCCGTCCCTCAATCAATAAATTGGCAGCGGTCCACCTCCCGGTAGTTTTAATGAGTGTCAGTTAGTTAATTCACAATGTTCATTTTATGTTTAGTTAATTGCTTTTACCTATGTCTTGTTACTCATGTTCACACCTGTTTATTGTCAGTACGTATGTGTATTTATACCCCTTTGTTCTTTGTGTTTCCTGTGAAGTCTCATTCTAGTTTAGTTTAGTCCAAGCATTTACGCTAGCCTGGTTTTGTATTGTAGTACCCGTGTTTAGACCCATTGGCTGTGTACCTTGACTAAAATTTTGGAAAACCTACATGGTCCTGTCTGCCCATTTATGAACCCTTGCCCGTGCCTTGACTCTCCATCAGTAAAACTCTGTTCTTGGATCCTACTCGGTGCCCGCTCTCATTACAGTCATACATGCCATAAAACACTTCATTTAGACACGTTCATAAAGATAATATACATGATTTAAAATTTTTGAGATTCATGATTAGAGTAACAGCAATTTGTCCGGAATTAAATCAATTTTAATTTGATATAGTGCTTTTTACAAAAGATGTCACTGCACCATGTGTGTGTGCGTGTGTGTGTTTCCCCCACTCACCTGCACTGGCGTTGGCACTCATGCTATGGTAGATGCTCTTGCAGACCTTGAGTAGGATCTGCACCTTGGTGCTGGGTGAGTAGGCCTGGTGCATAGAGGCCCAGCGCTGCTGGATCTTTTCCAGGGTCACTGCATCTGGCAGCCCCACTCCTGCTGCCCCACCCAGCCCCTCCATGCCCTGCTCCTCCATGGAGTGCTGGTTGTCCTTCAGCTTCTGCAGGGAGCCATCAAGCCCGTGGTAGTTGTGGAGACAGGCATAGAGGTGGGCACGGACTGGCTTAAGGGCTACCTTGTGTATGGAGAGCTCCAGTATTGCATCTGCAGAGAAGGGCAGAAAGACAGAATGGGCTGCACAGAACTGGTTTCTTTGATCATCAAAGTTGATTGGGTGGCAATACAAAACAGTTAAAACATTTCTGGTTACTCCGCTCAACCCCATATTATATCCATGAGAAATAATCATTTCCCTTTCCACCACTTAACAGAGGTTTGACAGAAATCCAACAGTTCTAGGTCCAAGGTTATACTTGAACTACTTTATTTATCTACTAACTAAAGTTCAGTTACAAGGTATGCCATAAACGCAGTCCTTCAGATGTTCGCTGCCCCCCAAATAAAAATAAAAAATAAAAAAAAGTTTTCCCCATACCCAGAAATCCTCACCAAACACCTGCAGCCTGGCTCAGAAAACTTAAAGGTATTTTTGTGGGCTAGAAAATTCTAGTGATATAAAATTTGAGCTATATTTATATATTATAAAACACATTCATATTCAATTAAAGATGCTTTCCCTCAAAAAGTTTAAAAACCCTCTCATGAATTGACCAGAAAAAACACCAGAAAAAAGGAAAAAAGTTGGATGAGAAAACATTTTGGAATATTATTAATTTTTAACAGAATGATTTGTTTTCTGCACTTTATGTGACTGAGGTAAATAACTTTATGTGTAAGACATTTTTTATGTTAAATATTCTGTGCCCTGCAAATGCTTTGGCAATGAAACCCATTCATTTGAGGCATTACTGTCCATTCAGGGAATCTTAGTTCCTCCTGTTAAAAATTCACTAAATAAACAGAGCCCAGAGCCTCCAAGGCCATGTCAACTGTTTCTCACACCACAACTACTGGGGTGGGATACATTACAGAGCTGTCTTTATTTTTTTTTTGTCTTTATTCGAATATAAAACCGATCTGTGACATCCGTGCACTATGACGCCACATCCCAAAGTGAATACAACCTAAACTCTGCTGCCGACAGCTCGGAGGAGTGTGACATATATGTGCCTTCCTGTTGGCAACCCATTGCCAGGCAACCAGAAATTTACTCAGAGACCAAAGCGGAAGCCATTGCCAGCGACCGCAACACCATTGTGACACCACGTGGAATTTTCCCCACAGTAGATCTCAAAATGATGGCTTCTAGATCATACTGAGTCCCCAAGACATCAAAATCTGTTCCAGGGCCACAACCTCACACCTGTCAGTATCAGATGATAAAAAAGCACACTAGACTTCCCAGACACCACGCAGGATAACCTTTCAGGTTAATATCACTGATCAACTAGTCAACTAGGCTGCCTTCATGCCTGTAAGAGCCTGTGCTTTATAATGAGCTGAATGTAAACTCAAATTTCTAAGGAACATTTAAGCATTTATATCGTGCAGACTGTTCTCTGCCAATTATAGTCTAAATATATGCAATTAAGTGAACACCTCCCCCAGGGGCTCTCTATTGAGGTTTATTTAGGTAGTTTATGATTGCAAAAGCCAACATTATCCGCTAGATATTTAAACATCTGGTTGAAGTATAATAGTAATTTGGTTAAGTAGCGTGGTTGGAGTGAGTATGATGACACAATGTTTCTGGCCTATGGGACTCACCCAACTCCCAGTCAGATGTGTCCCCCAGACTGTCTATGAGGACCTGCATCTCCACACAGTTCAACAGTGCCTCCCGCAGGTTGGTGAGTGTGGTGCGCACTTCCTGCAGCAGCTCTGTTGCAGAAGGGTAGGCCGATGCCCCTCCCTTAAGTATCTGATCCTTGAAGGCCCTTACGCCCTCTGCGAAAGCACTGCCCCTCCGCTCACTCAGTTCCAGTGCCCGATTGGTCAGCCGCTTCTTTGGTGACATCAGCCCTCCAATAGCTAGTCCCACAGCTGAGAGGCGATGTTTCACCTTGTCTGCCAGGACCAGTGGGAGGTGGTGAGTGTGATTGTGAGCAGGGCTTGTGGTGGAGTCAGGCTCCTCCTCTATGCTGCTGATAGACAGCGAGTCCAGCTCCAGGCAAGGGGGTTGGAGCAGTGAGGGTGGAGGAGGTGGGGATAGCCCCACCCTGTCCTCAATCCACGATACACGGTGCGGGGAAGGAGGAACGGGGCCGCACTGGGACATGGCCTCATCTGAAGTTCCATCTGACCTCTTTTCTTCCCACCTCTTGAATGAGTCACATACCAAAGGCTTACTTGCCCTCCTCAGCACCACCGGAGCAGAGTGGGAGGGTGGTGGCTGGGCGCAAGATAACACTGAAGGAGTAAGAACAGAGTAAGAACATAGCAAGAAAGAAGTAATGAAAAGTTTAATACAGTTTAAGGTCACTGGCTTGGGTTTTCAACGACTCAAACCTGATTTCTGTTAAGTGCTTGTTGTTACATTGCCACAATAATAATAATAATCTTTGCTTACAGAGGTTAAAAAGTCCCAGAGGTCACCCCAAACACTACAAAAATAAAGCAAGAATAAGAATGAAAACGGACATTTAGTCAAACCAACACTGCTCTCTCTACCTGAACCATCGGGGAGAGGATCACGGGGCTCCTGGTCCAATGAGGGGCTTCTCAATTTGCATAAGCCTGCTCCTCCCCAGGGCCTGGCGGTGCTCAGCCGGCGCTCGCGTTTGTAGGTAGCACAAAGGCCTGTGGGCGGGGGGCTGACGTGTGGGGGCAGCCGCTCCATCAGCCAGTTGTCACCGTGCTCGTGGAGGTACAGTGGGTTGATGATGCAAAGGGCACCACTGGCCGAGGTCACCTATCATCCGTGAGCCGGAGAGCACAAACAGTGTGAGGCTCACACTTGGGGTGGCGCCGAGATGACAGAACCCAGCAGAAAGCTTGTTCAGCTTGTACCTGTATGGAGCACATGCTGAGTCCGAAGGTCGTCGTTGTCATGTGGGTGGGCTGTGTGTCGGGGGAGGGGCACAGCCAAAATTCTGACAGATGGGTTGAGAAAACACAAACTTGGATATCAGCACAAGCACATAACTCAACCCAATACTTCTTGGTTCTGTATATGTTAATCATATTTCCTATGTCTAGAAACAATAAATAATTGACTGAATCCATCAGCTTGTTCTTTTGGGATTTTGTAGGGGAGTGAGGGTAAAACAAGATATATTGAAAGAGACTCACTGGGACCCAGTGATGACAGAATGTGTTCTATTTGCTCCGGGATACGAAAGATAGACGGGGGGATGAATAAACAGACCGGCAGCACATCCCTGAGAGAGAAAGGAGGGTTGGGGAATGATTGAACAGTTCTACTGTATATATATTCTGGGGCACATGTTTCATTGCCTCAACTGTATCCCTTTATGTGAATGTGAACATGATGAGACATGATCATCAAAAATCTGAGACATTCAATCTTCCTCACCTGCTCAGAGTGTAGAAGGCCACTAGCTGGACAAGGTCTGAGAAGGCCAGGTGAGACTGAGAGAGATGAAACACTGAGAGAGATAGAGAGAGAGAGTGAGTTTCTCTCTGTGTAACAATGAGAATGAGTCTGTCTGTGTGAGAGTCAAAAATAAGCATGTACCTGTGCCAGTTTGTTGGATGGGGAAATCTCTCACAGACTCCCTGTCACCACCTACAGACACACATAAGAGTTGTGGTTGTGATGCCGAATCAATCAGCACCAGGAAACTCTATGGAGAAGCAGAGTGCATAGGTCAGGGCACTGGAACTCAGAATGACTCAGTTGTGAGTGGAATCAGGCCTTTAGAAAAGGTAAGGGCAGATATGTCATCTAGTTGTTGAGAGAAGCAATGATTAATAGATTCAGCCCGGACAAACTGAGTCATTCAGGGATTAATGTGATGCATAGCTTCTACTGCCCCAGTCTCCTTCCTTATTCACACAGCTCAAGATACCATCTACACACAGCACAAAGACCACAGGAAGTCTGAGCTATAAGCGATAGTGCAACTCAGAACGGACCGAAATAGATGCCACAACCTGAGTACGTGATATTGAAAGAAACATGCAGTAGTTTAATGCAAGTCAAAAGAGAAGAGACAGATTCAGAAGCTATACAGATTCTTAAAATGTTGAGCGGATTTTATTATTAGAATGATGCAACTGTTATTACCTAATTGCGAATAAATCGAGAATGCTCATTACATATTTTCTGTTGCCAGTAACTAATAATGAAACCTTAAAAACTGTCCATGGAATAAACATAAAACATGTGCACTGATATAGTTTGTAAAGAAACTTGTTTAATCTGGTTTATGTGCATTTTTATCCATTAGAATCCACTTTTTTTTCTTCCCTCACAGCAATGGGGTGTATACAGGGTGTATCTATGCTCATGAAATCATTTACACTGGAATCAACTCTAATCACCAATATGGGTTATACTATTACATACTTATTACTATTCTTCCCCACACTGCAAAAACACTTAATTCTCTTCTATACTACAATCCAATGTGCAGTTCTAAATTACACTCAGTGAATTCATTCCAGTGAATTCTTGAGAACCTACCAGTCCTTTCCATCACAGCCCTGTGGGTCTCCAGACTGCCAACTGCAGGTTTCTCACTGCCTCCTCTCTCACTCTTCCATTCACTCTGTCTCCAACACACCAACACACAAACACATATACACCTTCTTTCTCTTCAGCTAGGTCCTACTTATCTCAGGTCACTTCTGCAATAACTGATGAAATGACACTTTGTATCGCCGCTCAGACAAAAAGAGGAAAAGGAACACATTTAATAAACAGCCAAACTAGACGCTGCAGCAATGAAGGGTGGGGGTGGGCCTTAGGACTAAATAACTTCCACATTGAGCTGCCTCCTGGCACTGTAGGACATGCTTCACAGCCCACAGTACTAGTGAAGCACCACATCTGCAGTTCAGTAGTGTGGCTCCAGAAAAGCTTTTGTCTTAATTTGACTCCTGTGCCATTCACCTCTCTTCACACTGGACACCCAGAGAACACTGCAGTTCTGATCTTCTAATCCCGGCCCTAGGTCATCCTCAGAGACAGAAGCTACTCAATTATGTTCCTACAACATCACCCTAATCACCTAAAATTTTATGACTTTCTTTTTTATTCTCCTTCTGATGAGATTCATACTAGGAAGGTTATTGCATCAGTATGAGTAAACAATTCAATGCTATTTATTCAGATATTTCAATAATCGATTCATCTTCTAGTAATAACATAAACAAAATCATATGTTCAATATGAATATTAAAATTCTGCAACATGAGTATTATTTTTAATAATGGCCTGAAAATTATAAATTATTTTTGTATTTACCAGTAATTTATTACCAATTTATTCTAATTTATTAGAATAAAGTGCTACAAAGACTACTAAGCTGTTAAATAATATAACATATTCTCAATATTTGTCAAAGTAACACTGAAGGAATGTGGTTGTCTAAGCAGTAATTGTACATTGACTCCAGGAAGAGTGATGATATTCACACATGTTAAAGACATGCACAGTGGAGGCTCACCCCAGTCTGTCGACCCCACAATGCCGTGCGGATCCCCTCCCTGTCCCAGAGACCTCCAGGGGCCCAGGCTGGCTGGCAGAGTCGCAGCCTTTCCAGTAGGGTGAGGGGCCTAGTAGGTGCTCCACTGCTCCCGTTGGACATCTCCAGTGCGGGCCTCACCGCCACAGACACACAAAGGGACGACTTAGACTTTGGCACAACAATGTCTACATTTCAGAGACAGTTTTCTGTTTATTTACGGTACCAAGTACATACACAAAGGGGGCATAACCTGCTTGTAGCACGTGAGGGTGTGCTGGGTCCAAGAGAGAACCATTGGGGGAGGGTTTAAGCCATAAATAGTCCAACTAAACAAAAACATAAATAGTCCAACTAAATAAACAACAAAAGAAATATAGGAACAAACAAATGAACAAAAAAAAAAAAACCTTTCGGTGAAAACTAAACACAAACAAAAACTACCCAAACCTTGCTTCCACAGTCTATACCCTGGTAAAGTACTAAACTGGTTAAGATCCTACCTTAAAAACAGACAGTTCTTTGTTTCACTGGGGGAGTGTCGGGGACAGATGTTTGTTAGGTTATCTATCAAGCAAGCTATACTATAGCTAGCTATAGATTTCTCAAACGTTAATGATTGTTTACTGGTTTCTTGATTAGTCAAAAAAAATTTTATTCTATGAAATTTTATGAAGAGGTTCATAAAAACAACATAAGCCACACTTTTTATTACAGTGTATATGTCAATGCTATACCAAAACCCATATTAAAATTCCATGGATGGTAGCAAAGCAGAGCTAGTGCCAGCATAAGGAAGATCTCCGACACTCACACACCCCCAGCCACTCGATCTCGGTGCTTCGACTCGTACACCCTCTCTTCTCCACTATGCTACATGCGCACGCGCACGCGCACACGCACACGCACACGCACACGCACACGCACGCACGCACACACGCACACACGCACACACGCACACACGGCCAAGCTATCGTCCCTAATGTGCATGATGTCCCTCAGTCGACTCAGGATCTTATGCATAGTGTCACTTGATTTACCTTTCTATAGGTTACTGAGTAAGCATAGCCTAATTGATATTATTATAATGAAGAAGAAATCAGCTTGTGATTTAAAGTGTATTTTTTTTAAATCTGACGGCAAAGTTTCAATGATAAAGGCAAAAAAAGGCATGTCCTTTTGCCTCCATTGACACTAATAGAACTCCAGATCAAGTTTGGCTTCCATGTGCTTTATCAATAAGATCTATGATGTCTTTGATGTTTCCTTCTTTTTTGTATTCCTTGGGCATCATGTGGCAGAAAAACCAAGCAATCCACACACAATTAGAAAATGTATCCCCTTTCTCATTTCTTTTAAAATCTCAGCTTGTCTAGTTTACTGCTTATCTCCAGTCTCTTCTCAAATAAAATTGTGTGGTATGTTCCACCACCCCATCTCTGTGCACATTACAAAGCATCATTAGTGACACAGTTATACGATGAATATCAACTATTGACAGCAAGCTATACTGTGATTAGTGACCTAGTGCAACATGAAGAAATCACTCACAGGCCAGGCGTGTCACTCATTTCTTCTTGGTCTTCCAATCACCACATTCCAACTTGCGGCGGTTATCTAACTCAAAGGATCTGAATCTGCTTCTCCATTGGAAGCTGCTAATGTCAATCTGAGGCAAAGGGGGAAAAAAGTGGACCAGAAGGGCCAGAATAAATCATCACAAAATTATGCAATGCTGTCATTACTTGTACACCTGCTTGTACAACCTGTCAAACCTCCAACTAACCTTTCACACATCCTGATTGTAGACTCTTTCACACCTCCCGCTATCCCTCGCACATCCTGCATGTACACCTTGTCACACCTCCCACCATCCCTCACAAATCCTGCTTGAACACTCTATTACACCTCCCACTATCCCAGACAGTACATTTTTTTGGCTCTTGCCATCAAAGTGAAGATGTTAGCTCACAGGTCAAAGAGGCATTGGCATGCCAAGATCAAAAGATCTCCAGAAAAATATCATGTTTGGGGATGTTTTGCTGTTGTGACCTGGACACCTTGCAATCATTGAAAAAGCTATGAATTCTGCACTACACCAGAGAATTCAACAGGAAAATGTCAGGCCATCTGTCCATGAACTAAAGCTGGAGTGCAGCTGGGTCATGCAGCAAGACAATGGTATATATCAGAATGGTTGAAGAAGAAGAAATTTTAAGTTTCAGTATGACTTTTTCAAAGTCCAGACCTAAACCCTACTGAGATGTTGTGGCAGGACCTGAAAAAAACACATGTTTAAGCAGTTCTGCCTTGAGGAGTGGACTCAGGGTCCCTTTTATTTAAATATAAGGTTTGAAGAACTTTATATTAGATTACATAAATTCCCTTTTAATTTATTTACAGAATTAATACAACTTAATGTAAAATTAAATGTTCTTTAAAGATTAGGTTATCTTTACAGAATGTATTTTATATATAAACAAAAGGATTGTGCTCTAGAAAAAGTAGGATCTAGTAGAATTTCAATTTAATCTCTCAATCTAAAAAAAAAAAAAAAACATTCTGCATACATCCAAACTACACCAATGAACAAATCACCTCAGAAAATACTTTTTGAATTAATGCACACAGTGAAAAGAATTAGAGGAATGAATTAAAAACACTTACGTTAGACGTTTCTCCCTGGTTTTAACTTGTTGAGTTTTTCATTTTAACTGATTCTGAGGCTGGCCCAAGGCACCCTTATCTCCTTCACCACCAGCCCAAATGACTTTAATTCTCGCGAGGTCTCATCTTTTGTATTTCATACCCCTCCTCTTTTGCAATACTGCCCTCTAACTTAACGTCTTTTCTCTTCCGGTCTCTTTCACGAAATCTTTCTAAACACATAATAAATTGTAGCTCTGGTCTAATGTAGCATACTCTAAATAGTCACATCCTGTATCACCAAACTATCCTAGCGTTTTAAATTTCTTTCTCTCCCAGCAGTCACTTTTCTGCGTAAGCCAATTGTATTTTTGCATATTATTTTAACTTTCATTGCTATGATCTCCTCCTTTCTGTATCTGCTCCCCAAGTACTCCCCCCGTTCTCATGTGTGGTTAACCTCACACCGCTATTAGTACACCATGTATCAAGCAGGGGAATACAAGGTGACTGTCATACACTCACACTCAAAGGCCTGGAAGACATTCACCACTGTTCACTGACTCCTATACCAACAGCTACACATCACTAAATTATAACAATATAGCAATAAGCAGTTATTGGAGGGTACAAACGCAGCATGACTGCCAAAGAAGCCTCAATGAATGACGAACCCTTCATGTGTTTGACATTTTGGTAGAGTAGGGTTAGGATTCAGATTATTAGGGCAATATTACTTAACATTATAACACTATTATCTAACAATTTATTATATTATCTGTCATAATGCAGTCATCATATGAAAAGCTGTGTGAAAATGGCTGGTTAAAATAATGTAAAAGTTTGTAATACTTTGGAACATGCATGAATTCAAAGCCATAATATTACAAATGCACCAGCAGGTAATGAGTGACAGGGCTTATGCTTTTTCATATCATGAGGAAAAGAAGTATAGACACAAAATTTTCAATTTAGATTATTTATTAAAAGAAAAACAGTTCCAGAATTAATAATAATAATAATAATAATAATAATAATAATAATAATGTGTTAAACCAAAGCAAAAATATATATGGTTCTAGCAGCAACAGCTTTGACCCGTAAAATAATAATAGCAAAAATAGTTCCATCATATATTTTGGAAACAAAAGACAACTGTATCACTATGCATGGTTGAATGGAAAATAGGATGGAGTACGCATCCATTGTATTGTATTGTATTGTAAAACTAAATTTGCTTAGCTCACCATTTTTGGATGTAACATTTTTGTCTCCTCAATTTGGGGCCTGGAACATGCTTCAAGTTTGATGTCAGTGTGATCTCCATTTGCCACTTAAATTCAGAGTCTACATGAAAGTTCAGAAAAAAACATGAAATTTCATGTTTCTTGCAAGATCCAAAATGCACAAACATGTTACACTGATAAACTTGTCATTTGGTATCTTCAACTATAGAATAATTTCCTTCGCAATTTAGTTAGGCTAGGTACAAAGACTATACGTACAAATTTTAGTGTACATATTTCAGTTTTTAAAGATTTCTCAAATAATTCCAAATTTCAGAAATCAATTAACAACAGATACTATGTGCCCTTGAGACAAAAAAATCATTCCTCATTAAGTAGAGGGACTTGGTTTAGTGATGCGTCACAAGGGATATGCAATCAAAGAATTTTAACACTTGCTATAGCGCCACCATGGGGTCAGCAGGCACCATAATCGTTGAGGGCCTCTGGAATATGGCCCTCTAAACCATCTATTGCAGCAAAACTAATGAATAGGCATATACGTTATTGCGTCTACATGCATTTTGTGGTTTCTGCAAGCTTCACTTCTTGAACCCTAAAAACACAAATATATACAGGATTATTCAAGCAAGTGCATCCAGTATTTTCCCACTTTGTTAAGGTTTCACATGCTTTGCTTCAGAGCTTGACACCTTTGAATTTCTGATAAATAAAAAACAACTAAAAACCACTTATATCCTGTATGAAGTTATAGCCTGTGCAAAAAGATTAGTACAGCAAACCTGTGGCAAAAGGTTTTATGGTCCGGTTGGAGACAAGATCGTTCTAAATTCAAAAGTATTACAGAAAGATTTTTGACCTAATTGTTACATTTGGTGCAACAGCACACACAGTTAACAATATTCCAAGCATCGAGGTGGCAAAATCCTGTTGGGGGTGCTCCCTATCAGCATGGAGCTGGAAACTTGTTAGTGTTGAGAAGTAAAGGAATGGGATGAAAATACACCTTTCAGTGGGACAATAACACCCAGCACAAGACTTATGCTATGAAACAAACAGAATGTCCTTGAAGAGTCCAGTTAACTTCTTTACTTGAATCGTAGTCCGAATCTGTGGCTAGACCTGACAATTTCTGCTCAAAAATGACCCCCTACCAACTTGAGAGACCTTAAGAAAATTTGCCAAGAAGAAAGGGACAAAAATTTCTCAAACAGAAGCGCAAAGACCCATCCCAAAACGGCGCACAGCATCTAATTTCCTTTCACCCATCATCTGTACTTTGCTTAGATAGGTATTGCTGAGAGGAGCGAAATAATTTTGCAAGGCATTGTATATGTTTAACAACTGTATCCAAAGCAACTTACAGATACAGATTTACCAGCAAATAACAGAGTATGTAGGGAATTTGTGTCACGCCCGTTTAAAACCTGGCTGCCTGACATTCTGGGTATCATATTGATTGCTATTAGCCCTCAGCTGATTTATTAGCACAGCTGGAGGCAATGGTTTAATCAGCAAGAGCATAAAAGGCAGTGTTAATTCAGTGTGATCCTGTACCTAAGGGGAAAATGTTGGAATGAGTTTGGAGCAACTTTGAGGCAACTATTGGAGAAATATTAGTGAGTGTTTTTGGAATTTGTACAAGTTTTTTTGTTGGTGAGAACCCAATAGTTTGACATGCTCTTGTTACTGAATAATAACCCTTTTGTGCCCGTTTTAACTTCAGATTTTTTCCCTAATGTGCCTTTGCCCGCATATAAAACAGTGCTTTCTTTTAATATCGTCTTTTTGGTAATCCTGCATGTCACAACACACCTTAGGTTGTGTTAACAATACTTAGTGTTATAACAATTTAATGAGGACAATGAACAGTGACCCTTTCAGCTGATGCCAAGATGTGGTCAGGAGTCCGTTTCAGGACCCAAATGAGAAAAAGTCCAAGATAAACAACCGCCAGACAGTTAATGGGTGCTGAGCTGAGAGGCCGTGGACACACCAGTGGGTTCTAGAACCCAGTCAATTTCCACCTAAGGCTCAAATCAGCCAAATGAGCCAAATGGCAAAGTCAAAAAACTTTTAGTGTTAAAGTAATTGTCTACTTAAGTAACTAATTTGAGGGTATCTGACTGGATAAGGAAGGATGAGTTGAATAAGCTGAAATCTTCATAGAAAAGCTCATGGTTGTACACAATAAGCAGATCTCATTTAGCCTGACGGCCTATAAAGTAAACAAAATGTTCATTACAAATAATGAAGAAAATTGTAGTTATACAATTTAGTTATACTCGGAAAATTATTTAAATTGTCAGTCAATGGAAATTGCTTTTAGGAGGTAAATTTTCCCCCCAAATAAACATGAATTATCATGGCAAAGATGCAAGGTCCTGAAGTAGACGTAAACCGTTACCTTTCAGGATGCTGGGAAACATGGCGCTGTCAGCCATTTTATTTTACTTACAACTAACCCTTAATATTACCTTTGGTCTTGCCCCTCCGTATGGAGGACCCATGTACACGCAATAATTGTAACGCTATGACATTCCTTATTTCACATAATAAAATACCGTCAACCTTTAGAGAGAGATCTGTTTATTTGTAGCTCTTTGACACGTGGCCACAATAAGGTACTACAGCAACACCATAATTACTCTCCCATCCAGAAAGTTTAATTTGCATCCACTGTGGATAAACTGAAACCATATGGTTTTAAGTCCAGTAAAAAAATCATTACATGAAAGAGGAGATTTTATTTTTCAGTAGTTTGTAACACCGGTTAGATCACTCTCCCAAATAAACCATTTTAAAAGTTAAAGTTAAATAAAACAATCACAGCCTAAAGCAATTTTTGCTTTCTGTTTGACTGACATAATTAAATCATTGTTATTGTGAAATCAGTTGGTGTCTGGTTTGGAACTTTAAAAATTCAGCATCTATGGCTTTTAAAGCAGTGGGTCAATGAAAGAAACATATGGTGGGAAAAGGATTCAAGGAGAGCAGAAGGGTTTGCAGAAGGGTTTACAATAAGGTTACATTGTGATACAGAACTGCCAATACAGTAAAAACTGCGCCACAAAGCTACCATAGGCAGGCTCAGACTAACTAACCATCCGTCTTAATTTGAGCGGTTCTATGTTATTGGTTACTCAGGTTGGTCACTGTTCTTTGTCTCTGCCCCAGAGGCAGTCTCCTCTGCCGTTCCAGAGCTCTGATTCACTGGTTTTGATTTATCCTTCATATCTTTGCTGTCAATGAGAGCATGCTCTCGTTTCACCAAATCCTCCAGCTCAGCCTTTAAGACAGACAGAGACAGAGAGACCGAAGTGAGAAACTAGACCTGAGAGAGTGCATGGGAAGATGGAGACTTGAGTTGCAACACAAATATGCAGTAGTTTGCAATACAAATGTCCAATAAATAAGTTGAATGTGTTGTTTTATGATGTGATCACCGTGTTAGTCTATCCTTTACCTTCCAACCCAGTAGCTTAGCAAGAGCCATGCAGCCGGCATCACAGGTACCCAGGTATGCCACATCCCTGAGAGAAACTCATCAACATCATCTACCATCAATTTCATTAAACCATTATCAATTATCATTATAATGATCAATAACTCGTTCACATTAGATATCGAGAATAAATGCACTGTACTGACCAGTGTGGCGGTGAATAACCTATTTGTTGAGTAGCAGTCTGTGCCTGTGTCTGGAGATTAAAGCTGCGTGTTTGGGCATCTGTATATGTGTGTAGTTGGGTGGGTACTGATGCCAGTGTAAATTTAGTGTAAGAAGAATGCTATGGAGACCACAGGAATCTCTCACCTGTAGGCTTTCTCTGAGTCAAAGTCCATCCCCCCCCCAAAACCCAAGATCCCCATCAGGGCATCAGACTATTGAGGAAGAGAGAGAAAGAGGGAAAACAAGTTATAATAATAAATTACTAGTATTTTTACTGTCATTAACAGAGGTTATCAAGTATTTTGGCTGAACAAAATAAATCTACATTTTAACTGATGCAGAAGAGGGAATCCTTACCTGTCCCGTCTTCTCCATGTTAATGAGGAGCCTGGGAGTGCTCTTTGGGACCCTACAGATGTAGAGATTCACAGTGACACAAATAGACAGCAGCAACATTCATGTTCACAACATCTTAAAATGAGCGCTCAAACTAACTGAAAATCATGCCATGGTGAAGTACCATCATAGACAGACCTACTTGTTGACTAAAGAAGCAAAAGGCTGAACCTGCAGGGAAGTCCCCATGATAATAAGTAGATCACAGCGAGGGAAGTCCTGTCGGGAAGGTTGTCACTTTAGTGCAGCAGACACACTGTACACCCTGGTTGTGAGCAAATCAACAAGCCCATAGACACAAAATCTTAACTCCCTCTTACCATTGGAAATGAAGTGAAGAACCGAGCCGGCAGATTTTCACCAAAAAATACAATGTCTGAGAGAGGGAAAGATAGATGGGTGTAACATTAGGCACCTGCATAAACCACCCTGATACACTGAAATGATTTGCCGATTGAACAGGATGGAACATATTTTCATTCCTTTCCCAATTGTAAACGCATGCGTAGGATGATGAGGTGTGGATAACAAGGTGTGGAGTGAGGGGAGAGGAGAGACTTGACTTACCTGGTTTGACCAGAGCGCTGCACTTGTCACACTTGGGAATCTGGTCGGAGAATATCTTCTCTGAAAAAAGTTACCAAAATCATGATACTGCCACCATTCTAAATCCAGCAGTTTCAAGTCAACCACAGTGGTTGTTTTTTTGGCAAAACCACAGTTAGTGAAGCCTTGTGTAGCAGGCCTCTTTGTCAAACCAGCATATATTATTAAACCAAAATCGAAAATCACAGTAGTTCACCTAACTGATGTCCAATTTCAATAGTGTACAGGGTGATTTGCAGGATTGTAAGGCTAATTCTGTCATAAAAAAAGTAACTTACTCACCTCATAACAGAAATGTATGTATTATTAGTGCCTCTCACCTTTCATCCAGTCCAGGTTGTATTCCTTGTGGCACAGTAAACTAACACAGTGAGAAGTATAAAAAGTGCCATGAGCTTCAATCAGGTCCTCTCCTGCCAGCCCTGCTACACGTTCCAGGGTGTCAATGTTCTGCCCAACCAATGAGAGACCAGAGGTTATTTCCCTAAACCAAATGCAAAGTTGGCCGACACACTGCTGGAGCGACTAAATTAGGGCTAGGTGAAAATTGTTAGCTTCTTCAGCTTTAACGAATGCTTGAATAAACGACTGAAATGACTCTGCACACTGCAGGTTGGGTTAACTTACCTGGGAGTAGCACCGCAGGAGCAGTCCTTTGTCCTTTAGCATCCTGATGAAGTAGTGACAAACTGTGGGCTGGGACACACAATGACTCACCATTATTGGTGCCCCAAGACCACACACGTAGACAGATCACACACACATATTAAACACAGCTAACTTGTTGTCAACAATAGCACATGGACCTAAACCCATAGGAAACACAGTAACTTCACACATTAAACTCGCAAACATAAAGTCCCCTCCACCTTGAACTGCCCAGGGTAGAGCTCCTTGGCCAAGGCAAAGAAAGGCTCTGGTTGTTTCTGGGAAACAGAGACAAAGAGCAAGACAAACAAGGACATGGTGAGGTGGGGAAGACTGAGAGGGTATCTAGCACCAGCTCTTGGGCGCACCCTTGGTGTCAGACTAGCAAGCCCAAATGTAGACCATTCAGACCCCAGTTCCCTGGGAGTCTCAAGCTCAAAAGCAGACCTTGAAGAAGTCGACCTGGAAGATGGCCTCTGGGAAAGGCAGGTTGTACTTCTGCAGGTTGGCATAGAGCCCTGTTCCAGGTGAGCGAAAATCAGGGATTCCTGCAGCTGAGGGGCAGATGTGTAAGAGACAGGCCGATGTCACCAGTTAGTGCACTGATACCAGATAGCAAATGATTAAGTTGAATTAAAAAAAAAACCAAAACAAACCTTTCACAATAAGACCACACATTTTGAATAAAAAGGAGAAAAAAAAAGCTTACATGTGGATATTCCTGCTCCCACCATGCAAATTATGCTCTTACCTATGAGTCAGTGAGACAGACACACAGCATCAGATATTTTTGCCAGCACTATAGAAAACATACTACCTGGACCCTGTATACTAAGATATAAGATATGTATACTCCTTAATAAAGTACTATGTTGACAGTTGCTACACCAATCAATTTTGTTGTTTATTAAAACAACAACAACAAGCATTTATATTGGGCAGCTGGTGGTGTAGTGGTTAAGGTGACAGGTTAGTAACCGCAAGGTACTTAACCTGAACTGCTTCATAAGATATCCAACTGTACAAAACGGATGCATGTAGAAATTGTAAACTTGACGCTTTGAATAAAAGCGTCTGCTAAGAAACTAAAATGTAATATAAAAATGTAAATATTGGGTATTAAATTACTATTGGATTTACAAGTACGCACAATCTTAACCTCAGCCAGGCCATCTACAGTGGTAACCAAGCTATACTTCAAGGACAAGGGTTTAAAAGGTGTATAGCAATACCTATCTATCAGATGGTCTTGGAGTCAAGGTGCAGTCTCGACAGATTTAATTAATCACAAAGAGCTTTACAGTGAGGATGTTGCCATCAATTCAAATTATTTGCACTGTTATTAAAGCAAACTGTTGAGATGACTCACATTTTCCGCTCTGGATGTGCCGGGCCACTCCCTCCAGAGTCAGTTCATCCAGAACTTTCTCTCCGGACCCGAGGCCAAGCGTCCGGGAGAAGAAATTGCGCAGAGACTCCACTGACAGACACCAAGTAAAGGGAAAGGAAGAAAAGAGGTACGGTGAGTGTTACTGCACATGTTACTATGATGAAACTGGTACTATCTTAGTCCCACCCCACTTACTATCTGTGTCTCCAGAGGCCCCTCTCTCATCACCGTTTTCCTCAGAGTCCTCCAGACACGGGAAAATGGCCAAAATTGAAAAGAGAAAAACATTAACACTACAGATTGTAGATTGACTCAAGCGGTGGCACTTGTATTGGAGAACAGAAGGTAATCTTTATTAACCAGAGAACCAGGTGCAAGCATGTACACTGGCATTAGGTATTTACATCATGTATGTTACGTGCACACGGCGGTGTATAAGAACCTAATTCCAGTATGGCCGGCACAGAGGGACAAACTACCAATTTGTCTATACAAATACTGGAGTTAACTAAAAGGTCAACTGCAACAAACTCACATTGCTTATACTGAGCTGTGTATAAAGCTG
Source organism: Hiodon alosoides (assembly GCA_025775065.1). Classification (NCBI taxonomy): domain Eukaryota; kingdom Metazoa; phylum Chordata; class Actinopteri; order Hiodontiformes; family Hiodontidae; genus Hiodon; species Hiodon alosoides. Next base: position 20,265 of record JAOYSI010060151.1, read on the forward strand.
CTTAATACCTAGTATGGTGTTATTTCTGGATCGTCCTTAGCGGTGTGCCCTATTGCAACTGAAAAAAAACAGCATAACAAAGCCGACTGACTGATCCAGTTCTTAGTAGTACGCAATGAACCATCATAACAAATAGAGAACAGAACCAACAGACTTAAGTGATATTTGAATGAATACATAAACAGAAGCGAAGTTACATATATGTATTTGGCGTAACTTCAGATCGCACTTTAGTAAAAAGTTAAATGGCGTAATCTTGGACTTTCTAAATCCCGTAATTTAGAATCATTTAGACTCTAGGGCTGCAGATTATATTTTGTTTTCTTTGCAATTAGGAACCTTTAAGTATGGAACTACAGCCATGATTGAGCATAATTCCAAAATAGCAATTCCTTCGAAAGATATTAACAGCGGAAATGTATATGTCCATAACTTATTAAGTCTCTTTATTTAAGCTCTTCTTGTTGTGTACCTTTAGTCCGGGGATATGCTTCTCCTCTTCTTTTCTATTAGATGTTTCTGTGTAAGGCCAACACAACATTTCTCAGCAAACAAGGAAATTACGAATAAACAATCTCCGACAATTATGAAGAAGTAATAACGACATCGACGAAAAAACGTCTTTGTTTAAATTTATGAGTGCCACCGAGACAAGGGTAAATTTAAAGCTAATAACCAGCTAGCAATATCTTCCTAAATAACAATTATAAGCCAACGGCCAACTGTCAAAAGATTTCCCCCAAAGTACATTACCTGGTACATCAGACATCTATGCGTTTATAATATTCTAATGAACAACTGAAGTCCCGATTTAAGAGAATTATTTGGTTCGTCACTTGTGTCTTAATCATTTCATGATTTGAATTGTTGTTGTCCGTCGCCAATTCTCTCCGTAAACAGTAGGCTATAGTCCTCGAGAAATGTCGTCCGGGTATGAAACATCTAAATGCACATTGAACTTGACTAGTAATTGTTGGTAAATGCTGCACTCGTGACTATGGTCTTTATTATGCACTTAATGTACCTTATTATTATAAAATATCTTTAAAATAGCAAGCTAAACGGGAAAAATACTGACCCCAAAGGCCGTCGAGAAAACGCCTGGAAAATGGCACAACAGTATACACATATAGAATAAAACTAATAGGGAGTGTAGTGTTTACCTGTGGTAAATTACCTGTTTCTTACCATTTCTTTCTTCTCTGTTTATATATTTTTTCCCCACTTGTTTTGGCATCTTTATGATTTGGCAAGTATCCTCTTGTTCTCACTCAAAGGATTATGGGCTTTACTATATTACTGTTACGACTCAGTAACTCGAAGATATAACTGGTCTACATCTAGGGGTGTAGAGGAGCCGCAACAAAAAGAGCTCACTAAACCAACTCTAGGGGTTTCAAACAAGCCACAAACAAACAAAACTAAAGTGCAGTATTTTATTTACAATAAAAAAATGAATAGAGGTGGTCAACGTACAATACACATGCCAAGGGGAAAAGGAAACTAAAATCAGTGCCAAAGTAAAGCAATCATAAATAACGTGATCAACTAATTAGTACATAAATAAGTACAACCTAACCTAATAAAGACAGGGAGGCACCAGCTCCTAACCTGGTGAATTAATAAAGGTAAGCCTACATAATGCATGTGGAAACCCAAGGGTATCTTACCTATTCACCTAACCCCCTATGGTATACAAATAATGAAACAAACTAACCAGAAACACGATGTGTTATGCAAGAAAAAATAACTTAAGCAAGAAACTAACACTACAGAACAGTGATTCAGCAAGTTGACATCTACACAGACCAAACAAATGCAACAAAAGCCAGGTCAAGCCCCAATGGGAAGACATGTGGGGCTTTTAAACAAAAGGACAGCCTGATTGGACGGGAAAAGATGATTGGTGACAAGGATGAATGGCCAATTGCAGATAGACATCTGAATGAAGAAAGAGAGTGAGAGGAGAGAAACAGAAGGAAACACAGAACACAACAAGGACACACATGTATGCAGATGTGGGGACGTCACATCCCCATCCATAAAGAACAAGCGTCCATCAGCTTGTGACAACCAATAACGCAGTAATAAAAAACAATGACAACACAACATGTAATCAACCCTACACATGAGAAAGGGCATCAGCACAGACATTTTCTGAACCTTTCTTGTGACGAATTTCTAAAATATAGCTCTGAACAATTAACGTCCAATGCATGAGCATCAGTTGGTTCTGACTGTACATCCTACTCTGGAATACTAATAGGTTGTGATCCGTATGAACTATGATGGGGATAGCACTAGATCCTACATAAACCTAAAAAAACTGAAGAGCAAATAATAAAGCTATGGTTTCCTGCTCTATAGTGGAATAACAGGATTGGCACTTGTTAAACTTCCTCGAGAAGTAACATGCAGGATGGTCCAAACCATTCGAATCCTCCAGGATCAGAACAGCGCTGCACCTACCATACTTGCGTCTACCTCCACCTTGAATGGTTTCTCAAAATTCGGAGCAGCAAGAACAGGTGTAATACAAAGCAAAACTTTGACAGAATCAGAAGCATGTTGGCAGTCTGTAGGCCACGGAAATGGGACTAAGAGGCTCAGCAGACCAGTCAGTTGGGCAACAGATTCTGACAAAACCCTTGATAGTAGCCAGCTATACCCAAGCTATACCGCAGCTCACGCCGGGTGGTGGGAACCGGGAAGGTAGTGATAGCGGCCACTTAAGTTTCCAAGGGACTTACTTAACCTCTCCCAACCCATTTACCAAGGTAAGTAACAGGAGCCTTACCAAACTCACATTTAGCTAAGTTCAGCATCAGGGAAGCCTCCACTAAGCGCTGAAACACTGTTCCTAAAGTATTCACATAGGCAGCCAAATCTGAGAAACACACAACTAAATTATCAAGGTATGCAGTACAGTGTAGGACATAAAACAATATCTACCAAGCGCTTGAATGTGGCAGGTACATTGCACATTCCCAAAGCCATGACAGAGTATTGCTGAAAACGGTCAGGGGTAACAAATTCAGAAACCTCCAAAGCACTAGCTGTAAGGGGGACTTGCCAGTAGCCCTTTAATAGATCCAAAATGGGCAGACCCGATGGCGTCTACACAATCGTCAAGCCGCAGCAATGGGTATGAGTCGGAAATTGTGACTTTGTTCACTGAACTGTAATTGGTGCAGAAACTAAATGTGCCATCTGGCTTGGGAACCAAGAGGCATGGCGAACTCCAAGGACTCGAGCTGGAAGTTGCCAGGTTATTATCAAGTAAATAAGCAAACTCCTGTTTCATCACTCATCTTTTCATAGCGTTAACATGGTATGGATGCTGCTTAATAGGAGTCGCATTTACACATGTTCAAGAATGGTGGTCTGGGTAGGGGCATCATCAAAAATAACTCTTGTATAAAGGTTATAATACAGGCTTTCTGCCCATTATCTAGATACGACAAATGTGAGTCAAGAGAGGAGCAAGGAGCATTACGCAACTCCAAACCGTCTTTGTCACCATCAACAACGTTACATGAGCCTGGAACCAATACAGCAGGAACAGCAGACTTGACGGTGGGCCCTGCAGTCTCATCTGGGGTTTCCTTCTGAGGTTTGCCTCTAGCATATATATGATATACAGCGGGTGAAATAAGTATCGAACACGTCACCATTTTTCTCAGTAAAAAGGTGCTATTGACATGAAATTTTCACCAGATGTTGGTAACAACCCAAGTAATCCATACATACAAAGAAACCAAAA
>JAOYSI010060162.1:0-10212 GCA_025775065.1 Hiodon alosoides
CTGAGCCTCTCAGTTTAGATCCAGTGAAGGACAGAATCCTCTCTCTCGTCTGGGAACTGAGCCTCTCAGTTTAGATCCAGTGAAGGACAGAATCCTCTCTCTCGTCTGGGAACTGAGCCTCTCAGTTTAGATCGTTAGGACATATTAAATGGATACTGCATCGACAGGGCATCTGGCAGAGTATATTCAAAGAGTAAAAGAAATAAAGGAGAAAATGTCTCTTTAGGCCCTACACAATGAGTCCTTGATTGGTGAGCATATTGCTTGCCCTTGTAAAATGTATATTACTATTCACTGTGGTATTGAACTCTGAATGGGGTCTGCCATTCACACAAAATGTCATATGACGGGTCTGAAATATTGAATGGATAAGTAAACAACATCATAAATGTCGGAGAATGCTGTGTATAAACCTAGCTCTGCTCAAAGCAGTAAGCTACTTTCTGTGTTTTCCTGCGCAGGTATTTGTGTATTCATAAACCCATATTTAGCCAGGCAATTTGAAATCGCCATGCCTGCATCGGCAGAAACGCAGTTTCTAATTCCATTAAGGGGTCGTAGGTTAACTCTGCACTGTGCTCAATGCTGGGGCCATCAAATTGGTCCCCACAAACCTAGCTCAAAAATATTGCAGTGGATTTATTCTTTATCAGTAATTTTTTGTGTTCATGTAATTCGCAATTCAGCCTGCTTAATGTCACTTTCCCGTCAGTTAGAAATGCCAAGGACAAGCAGTCATTATCTGTAGACAATGTCGACATTTTTTGTGCTAAGAAAAGGCCAAACCTCGAAGATTCTTGTCAGGCTAATCCTTAAATATGAAACGACCCATCTAAGCTCCTATCTGGATAAAATAACCTCCCGGCTTAAATTCAGATATCCTCTCACGCGGGTTTAGTTCATTATCTCTGTCGCGGGGGATGCAGTTAAGACAGCTATTTCTAAGGTCAATTGTTTCAGAAATGGCATCTAAAAGTTAAAGGCAAATGAATCAAACCTTCCGCAGCATTTGAAAGACGTCACACAGTAAACAAATGTGCTCCTTTTAAACGAGTGGAGAACAGGTGGCCGTTCACCTCCAGACAGAAGTGCTAGAGACCTCTGCTGTAAGGCCAGAGGGTGTGAAAACTACCGGCTAACTTCAGGATCCGATTGGACGGCTTGTCTGCCCTTTGTTTCTCCGACTTGGCGTTTCAGCTGCGTGCTGAAAGGTGGCCACAGTCACAGTGGACACAGATAATCGAGAAGCCTCAAAAACACTGTGATTATTCAACACACTGCGCTAATCACCTTAATTGTTTAATTGGGCTCATTTTTTTGCATTAGAAATGATCTCGCCTGGTGTTTTCCAGACCTATGTCAGGTGCTAACTGAAATGTAGCCGTCGTCATGGAGATATGGCCTCTGACAATTAGCTTAATAATAAATAATTAACCATATGGTTATTAACGAATGGTTTGCATTCTACCCCAGCCCGTAATTGTATAATTGGCGTCGTTATTTGCACTTGGTTTCCCTGCATATATCAGGTGATGGCTTAGCTGATGAAGTATCTCAGAATCACGAGACCTGGGGCCCAGCAAGGACAGGGGTTTGACATGACTCACTTAACATAACATGAGTTCCTCTAGTTCAAAAACTCCTTATCCCTCTCGTGAACAGTGCTTATATTATGCATCGTCTGGAAAGTTGATTGAAAAAGAAAAAAAAGTAGTCTGTTGTCTTATGCTAATCAACAGTAAAAGTGAAGGATCTTATTCTCGTTTGGAACAGTGATTTCCCACTGTTTCATTGGTCCATTTAGAGTTGCACTCACAACCCCCACCCTTTTATTATCAAAATCAGGTACGGAGTTTAATAGCAAAGAGGAAGGCAATCAGATTAAACTGGGCTTCCCCTGCAGCGTTTTTGCTTCATGTAGGAAACCAAGGTGTTTACACAGGAAGTGGCTGCACTAACAATTGAAAGATTGCTAATTGACAGATTGTGATTATGTTTCATATATATTTAACTGTCATATATATATATACAGGGTCGCACTCTATTTAGTTAATGTCTGTTCAAGTTAAAACAAAACAGCCTTGCAAGAGATTGTTTATTTAGGCACGTACCATGAAAAAGATCTCTCTTTCGTACATACAGTGACTGTACATAAACATTGGGGGGGAACACAAGTTATAATACATTTTGGGCATCACTAGCTACTGATGATGAATATATAACTTCGTAATGTATAAATGGGAAAAGAAACAAGTTAACTGGAAATATTCAAAGCCCACTTTCTGTGTGGTGCGCTCATAATTAAATGTGCAACGCTTTTTTTAACGGTTGTACTCTGACAGTGCCGGTAATTGGAAACTTCACAATTTCATTCAGGAATGCGAAAAACATTGAACATTGCAGACTGTCAGCGGAACATTTCTATTATACCTGCAAGCGAACCTTTTGCCTCTTTCTAAAGAGAAGCACAGCCACAACCTTCGGATTTGCCCAGAGGGTTTTCATTTAAGGGAACGAGGGCAATCAAATCTGTGAGCGCATTCGTTGAGAGCTGCTAAGAATTTGGGCATTCTCCTAAAAATGTGTTTACTTTTTCAATACGTTTCTTGTTCAGTGCTGTATAATATTGTTGGTGAGAATCGCGTATAAAACTTATGTCGATTTATTGCTGTAATTGCTTATTAATGTAACCACAAAGAACTGAAGGTACTGTGCAACATTCTTATCAAGTGCATATTAGGCGCTTGTAACCATTTATACATCATAAGGTGAGCAGAGTTATCCATATTCTTTTGTCAGTACACCCTGCCAGTTTGCTCTGATTGAACTGGGCATCAGTAAACTATAGCTTTTTGCTGAGCCAGCACACATCAAACGTCATTTAACTCTTTCATGTTCAAATTACACATTTCTGGGGGCGTAACATAGTAACCAATGACTATGCATTCAATTTTTATTAACTTATTAACTTATACCGTTTGATATTTAGATCTGGCGGTTGATATTTTTTGACCAATGCTCTTAGTGCCCGCATCACTGGAAATCATAGTTTCGTTAAGTCGATTTTGCATCTTACTCAGCCAGAATCTGTACAATATTGGGGGATGCAAATGTCATAAAATAATGATGTGTGCTGCCGTTGCACTGAAATAATTCCGACCTTGCTCTCAGGCCTGCACAAGCGCTTTGACTGATTTCCCTCCCTCAGTCTCTGTGAAGACGAAGAAGAAGACGACATTGAATAATGCGGATGTGTGTGGACTGTTCTCCACGTTTGTTTTTCATTCCTCTTCATCTTTATGACTATGTTTCATGTGCGCGCTTTATTAGAGGAAACACTTCCTGGATCTGATGAACACGTTCCAGCTTCCCTTTTTGATCCCACGCGGGTGTCGGTGAACGGTTTCTCGAGGAAACCGTGATAAACGCCGCCACATGTCGGGCTTCTTCAGAGCAGCCCGCCGCGTGGTAAATAACGTCTCGACTGACTGAGCTCGATGAGCTGGAGTCCGCTGCGTGGAATCCTGCTTATTTCGTCCACCTGTTGCAACCAGCAGAGCATGCTGGCTGGCCGTGCACAATTGGCCGACTCCTGGCCATCAGCTTCTGGGGCGCCTGCGGGCTCGAAGAACAGCCGAGAGAGAGATGAACCTAAGAGTCACTGAACATCAGAGGCGGTTGTGTGTGAAAAAAGATGGGTGGCTTTTAAGGTGACTAGGACTGGCGCTTGCTGGAAGGATTTATGACGACCTGCCGAGATGCATTTGCACCACAGATGATTCCAAATTTATTTCCGTACATGCATTCTGTTAAAAGTGGGCCAGCGTTCTGGGGAGAAGTGGACCTCTCTCTTTAAAACTGTGGAGGGGGGCGGCGGTTGGGGAGCAGGAGGAAAGGGACGAAGCCTTTGGGACGCCCCCCCCACCTCTGCCGCTCGCTCAGCAGCTGATCCCTACACCCTCGCTGGGCATCGGGGTCACCGCTGTGGGGAGAAGAGAGCGAGCCAACAGCCTCGGCGTCCTGGTGAGGAAGATGGATGGTTTCCTCGGTTCTGCAGGTCACGTGCTCGAGGTGGACAAGGGCGCGTGCTCCAGGCCTTGGTCTTCCTTTCTCGGAAACAAAAGCCTCATCCCCTTTTTCCCAGTGAAACATAATGAATGGGTCCTGGAAGGAGGTTTCCCTGCATTGAAACAAAGGAACGGAAGAGGGAAGGCAGTTTTAACACCGCACTTCTGTTATCCTCCTCCCTTTATAATACAGTGACCTAGATTAGGTCTCCTTCTCTTCTCCTGTCGCTGAACGGAGTATGATTTCATAAATGATTTTTCTCACCACTGGGCGATAAGCTTGTACCGCCAAGCTGTGAGCCCAAGATCCCAGGTTTTTTTGTGTTAACTTGCGCTTGACCACACCGGAAGAGGTCCAGCTCAACATGTTTTTCGACGCAGGTTATTCACTCCACAGAATTCCGTCCTGTGAGGGCGGGGGGCGGAGGGGGCAGATGTGTGGGCAGCCACAGTATTTAGAAAGAAGTCAGTGAGGGTTTTTTAATATTCATGCATTTTCAGTGCCTGTGGGGAAGGACGGGCACGGTGTGATGAATCGGAGCCGTCTCCAGATCAGATGCAGCCCCAGTAAAGAGGGCCTTGGCCATTCGAAGAACCAGGGACCTCTCCTTTCCCTTTGATATTCTCTCTGTGAAGCTGTTCCCACAATAGTCTGCCGTCGTGTGGTGCACAGTAATTGATTAAAATTCCTAAATTTTTGCAAGTACATATTAATTAACCTTTTAGGGTTTCATTAAAATCTGTATATACATATATATATAATTTGTTATTTACAAGACTTTGGGGGTTAAGGGTTGAATACTTGCATTTAGGTGTCTAATTCTCAACCGACATTGCTCAACCCACAAAGCCACATGGCAGCATAGCACCCCCCGGTTAATGGTAATAAATGACCTATTTTACTAACTGTGTACATATCCATTTCTTTCAAGCGAATCTACACTCTGGAGAGTGTTGTGTTAATTGGGGTTGGATTTCCCCATTTCTCAATTCAACGGCTCTTTTAACTTTGTCAAGCAAAAAATCAATGAATGAAATTAATTACCTCCATTGTAAACCGCTTTAAGCACACCACAGCGTGAGGGACAGAGGTATGAAGCAATGAACTGGCTGGAATGTGACCCTCAAACGCAGCACTTTAGGGTTTCTCTGTTTATTGTGCCTGTTAATGGACGGGCTTTTATTCTGAAATCACAGCCTGAATCTGGCCCCTCATTGGCTGACAGGATATCTGTCCAAGTCGCAAAGCAACACCGGCAACAACACCCCTGTTTCGCTTTCAGCAGTAACCCTTTGAGCATTCCCCAGTACCTCCCGCCGGCCCATGCTGCTCGTTGAGGGCCAACGCACAACGTCAGCGAGTGTCCTCGGGAAAGCTCTCCGCGTTGGGGGGGAGTGATCAAACGCCGTCCCAAACCCTGAAGCGCCCCGTCCAACAGGCAGCGGGGACTTTCAGCTCGAAAGCGTTTGTGCTTACTTTCCGATTTGCATTCCAAGCGTGCGCATTATTGCATTAATATGTATAACCAATAAAATGTATAACCCATTTAGTTTGTAGTAGGAGTCTCTGTTCGGTGAGAGAGCGGAATGACTCACGAACAGCTGGACAGACACGTGTTCACACACACACACACACAGATGCAAAGTCAGTTGAAATGGATCAGGTAACTGCATCTTCACAGCTGGTTTCCCTGTTCAGCATCTGTTTCTTGAGTCAGGGTCATGCAGGTTTTACATACTGATGGCGTTTTTAATTCTGTTCTCCTGAGAGATAGAGATTAGAAACACGCTCGTCTACCCAGACTGCCAGATAGAAAGGAAGACGGTACTCAGCTGTGATGGCCTGAACAGCCAACCAGGTACAAAATCTGTGACACGTAACCAGATTCAAGTCAACCTAGTTCTATATTCCTGCTATCACAGAATAGTTTTTCACAACAGGCACACTGGTTTAAGCGGCAGCCTTACTATTGGCGGAAACACTGTCACCTCTGACGGGTGGGTGAATGATTGATACTTAATTCTGCCTTCTATCTGCATCTAAGAGCACTAAAAGTAATTCCTTAGCACCTCTAAAGGTCATACAGTGATAATCATAACATGTCATTATCGCTTTATAAACTGTCTGTAAAAAGCATGGTATGTTTAGTGACATGAGTTTTTTCCCTCCCAGAATGTCAAGTGATCTGCATCTAGTAGGAGTGAGTGTTTAGTATTGACTACATCGCTAGGTTGTCTCATGTAGCAGTTCTAATTTCAGCCACGGTCCACGTGCTTGTGACGGAGAGAGAAACGCCAGCTGGATGCAAGATGTGTCATTATGATTCAATAGAGTGAGTACAGGCAAGTGTTTACTTCAGCACAACCCATTTATTTAAGGTAAAGAAGGAATTGTGCGGGCTCGTGAAGGTACTTTGCAGTATAATGCTAAGGGGGGTAATAGTTCACAAAAGCACACTCTCCACCTTGTTTCTGGCCCACCCCATCCATCTTCACAAGAATGGACCTAAAGCAGTTTGTCAAGGACGGATGTTAAGCATGTAATTACGCTACCCTGGTTCTTTGAATTTCATATTTTGTGTCAATGCCATGGTTACTTCTGTGCACTGGGAGAGCAGTTAGAGACCCTGTAGGCATGCCACATCAGGTCTAGGAAGGCGCTCTATAATTTGGTCTGGAAAAGAATATTAAAAAGACAGAAAGGCATTTTCGACCGTCTTGGGGAGATTTGCGTTGTGCAGCTGTCGTTGGTCGTCTCCCCCATGCAGCCAACCTTCAGCTGTGATGTTTGTGTTTGTAGCCGACACTGAGGTTCGGAGCATTGTACCTCTTACTGCATGCTTCAGCTCACGCCTGCGTTTTAACCTCCTCAGAAGTTTAACGAGATGCTCAGTTTACACAAAACGAGGAAAAAAAGCTAGTGTTACTGTAGGGAGATGTTTGGCTTGTTTATATTCGAAAAGACTAGTGTTACTGTAGAGAAATGTTAGGCTTGTTTATATTCGAAACGACTAGTGCTACCTTAGAGAAATGTTAGCTAGGTTATACTCGAAATAACTAGTCTAGAAACTACTGTAGAGAACTGCTTGTTATTTTTCAATTACTTGAATGACTACATTAAAACATAGATTTCATAACTACTCAAATAATCCAATCTGAGTTCACCTCAGATATTCTCCCTAAAGCTAATTTGAATGTCCTTGGTATGAGCATTGACACGTTTTCTTTTTTCACCCTTTGTCTCCTCTAACCCAGATGAGGGGCTGCCAGCCTGTCGGTGGTGGGGATTAAGGTTAATGACTGGCAGGCGGGATGCCCAGGCTAAGCAGGATTAGCTTCCATACAGGCGCTGTGGACCCAATGAGTGACACCTTCCTGGCCTGAAGTCTTCACTATGGTGGTGCTGAAGCTAAACTTGGTTCTGCCTGGACCAAAGCTGCGTGGCGATGGGGACTTAAGTTCAGTCAGCGTGGTTGGACACTGAAAAAGAAGCCGTCTCTGGCCTCGGTGGTTGAACCACAGCGCCGCTCTCTGTCTCTTGGGTTGTGATTGTGAGAGGAGGGCTAGAAGGGAGTGGACAAACCGCAGCTGAGCCCGGTGAAGGCCCTCATCTGAAGGCAGGCAGAGCCACGTGATTTAGACAGGATGGGGAGCCCAGGCACTACAGCACGACCCCCATTTCCATATTGGGGTGAGATGTTTTTTTTACAGATATGATTTAATATATTTATTAATTTAATATATGGTGCAATGCACCTTCAATATTCACACAAAGGAATAAATCATTTGAAAAGGCAGAACCTGCCATGCTTAAATATTCATAAAACCCCCATGCAGCCAGGACCAGGTTTGCTGGCTTTAAATGAAAAAAAATGTAAAAAAATAATGAGATAACATAAGCAATAACATGAGGATTGATTCCCTCGTGGTGACAAGGAAAGGCATGGCAGTTCCGTGCCGAAGACCTGATTGCCAGCGATGTCCAGGCACTCTGATAAAGGCCATCGTATACACATATGGACCAATTGCTTTGCATCACGCTCTTTCCACATCAGCACCCTTTACACCCGCTGTACTGCGCCATTTCGTGACTGTAACGTATGTACTTGCGGCCACAGTGGAGTGATACGTTTGCTGGAATTCAGGAGCCTGACACCGCTCCCTCGGCGTGCTCGGTGGCTACTGTCATCAGTTGGGCAGAGGCTCGCTAGACAGGTCTTCAATTACATCGACCGCCGTGTCAATGCGTATGTGTTAAACTGACTGCGCGAAGGAGGACACGTGAAAGAGATGAGCAGCACATCTCTAAACCACTTCAATGGATGGCGCAGAATATGCCTTTTGTCACCTTGTTCGGTCTCAAAGCCCAGCATCTGTAACAGGTTTGACTTGGTGAATATTCTGCAAATTGTTCCTTTCACCTTGTCTTTGCCTCTGAGGCTCTTGCTGATGCTGAATCTGAAGGGAGAGCTTTCCAATAGACGCTTTAAATATTTATGTTTTCTCCTACATACATCCGACTTCCAAGAAACGCCCTGAGTCTAGTCCCTGACATGGATGTTAAACAAACAAATAAACCAACACACCCCGGGCATGTTCCTACACTTGCGAGAGTTTCTCAATAAAGGCTGGCCGATGTTGCTGTATGGTGGAGCTGAAATCAAACTCATTCTATAATTTATACGCGTTTAGCACAGCTTCTTGTCCTGGGCAGCTTCTCACTGTTCAGTCCATTCATACAGCCGGATTGTCAGTGGAGTAATTTGACCACCCCAGCCAGTGTCCAGGACTTTATGATCCAGGGCTATGAGCACTTCCCAATAGTCCTCAATAACAGCTTGACACACAGAGATGGGGAAAGAAGCCCAAGTGGGGGAACCTTGTGGATAAATGTGATCTGGATGAAGACAGCTTTGGATGTTTTTTTTTTATATCTGCGTCAGCTTTCTCAGATTCGTTCAGATCTGAGTCATTGTGGCTTTCATGTAGGACGTGGACAACAGTGCCTGTAACAGCGTCTCAGATCATATTTTGGTTTGGTTGATGGAGAAGCAGCAAAGGGAATATTAATAAACTAGGTACCGTGCATAAAGAGCATGTAAAGAGGTTCCCCCGCCCCCCGCTCCAAGACCCTGTCAATGCAGAATGGAGATCTAAATGCATTAAATAAATACATCAAACATTATTTCGTACAGCGCCCTTCAAAACGCATTTGTCATGGTGTGCTTTTGGAATCCCACAACAGAAGTTATTGGCAGAAATTCTCTAGTGGAAGAATGCCTGTCTCTCCAAGGTCCTGTACACGGTGCGCTCACGCAATGTGGGAAGCAGAGGCCCTTTGGAGGGCCGTGACCCAAGAGCAAGGCGCCGGAGACATTGCCGAGAGCTTGGCGGCTAAGGGCTCTCTCCGTGCAGAGGGTGCTGGGTCTGGCATATGGAGGAGACGTGAGAGGCCGCGTACGCACTCCATGCTGGTGACAGCCGGCTCATATCCTCTCTTCACGGGCGTGAGGAGAGGCAGACCACATTTCCTGTTTCCAGGGATTTATGACAGGATGCAAATTTCAGCTCTGTCTGACTTCAACAGTCAGAGCAGACACAGAGAATAGTCCTCATGATTCAGACCAAAGGCAAAGAGTAGTCCACATGATTCAGATCAGACACAGAGAATATTCTTCATGATACAGACCAGAGACAGAGAATAGTCCTCATGATTCAGACCAGAGACAGAGAATAGTCCTCATGATTCAGACCAGAGACAGGGAATAGTCCTCATGATTCAGACCAGAGACAGAGAATAGTCCTCATGATTCAGACCAGAGACAGAGAATAGTCCTCATGATACAGACCAGAGACCGAGAATAGTCCTCATGATTCAGACCAGAGACAGAGAATAGTCCTCATGAGTCAGACCAGAGACCGAGAATAGTCCTCATGATACAGACCAGAGACCGAGAATTGTCCTCATGATACAGACCAGAGACAGGGAATTGTCCTCATGATTCAGACCAGAGACAGAGAATAGTCCACATGATTCAGATCAGAGACAGAGAATAGTCCTCATTATTCAGACCAGAGACAGAGAATTGTCCTCATGATTCAGACCAGAGACCGAGAATTGTCCTCATGATTCAGACCAGAGACA
>JAOYSI010060162.1:10312-24026 GCA_025775065.1 Hiodon alosoides
CTCATGATTCAGACCAGAGACAGAGAATAGTCCTCATGATTCAGACCAGAGACAGGGAATAGTCCTCATGATTCAGATCAGAGACAGGGAATAGTCCTCATGATTCAGACCAGAGACAGAGAATAGTCCTCATGATTCAGATCAGAGACAGAGAATAGTTCTCATGATTCAGACCAGAGACAGTTCCATGAGGGGAAATAGTTTGAAACTGCACTTAATGTTTTTTTATTTTATTTTTGGAACTGGAAACAAATTAGTCATGAATACAATATATGCTGGCTTGTATCGTAAAAAATCTACCAAGAACTTACAAAAGAAAAAAAATTATAAAAACGGGCGTCATAAAGTAAACAACATCAATGCTGAAACAAATAAATGATTTGATTTTGAAAGTATGTGAAGGTCATATTTTTTTCTCTATGGCAACACAGATAATATGATTCCAAGGTAAATTGTAATTGAAAAGTAAGCCATTAGGTTGTGCAGAAAACCTTAAATGGAAAACGCTAAATGTGATTGACCAGTTGAAAGGAGGATCAGTAAATATCTGTTTAAAAGAGATTGCCGTAATCTCTCTGTGTGTCATGCTCCATGCCAGTTGGCAAAGAATCCTTCATGGGAAGCCACCTTTTTAGTAGATTACACAAATCCAGACTAAATACACTCATTTGAACATTTCTGTGGATTATTTCCACTGATTTGTGTGGGAGAGAAAAGATTGCAAAACAAGAACTGAAATTACTATTTATTTTATTTTTTGCAAAATTCCTCTTCCTTTAAAGTTCCTTTAATGCTCTGCCGTTCCACGGAAGGTCCTGCTGGGGCGTCCAATGGGAGCACATGGCTTCAGGGAAACAGCTTTCTACTTAAAGGCCCTATTTTACATTTTAATAACATCATTTCAATTCCAGGTTCCAAACTAGCCCCACCGACGTCTTTAAAAATGTTTAATTTATACCATCATTTATAAGTCGAGTACAATCACACAAAAATGTTATTGTTATTTTTTATCTTATAATAAATCTGTGAATCTGTGATACAATTACACAACCTAAAAGAACAAATATCCCCGGTAGTATTATTTATTTGTGTATTATGTCATCTAAACACCATAAATTAATCAGGATTATGTTCAACTCAGATGGGATGAACGCAACCCCAACCTTATTGATAAATAAGCACAGGCTCTAATTCCAATGTTTCTGTGTTCAAAGTGTCAGTCGATCAGGGTTGGTGGCCTGAAGCCCTGTCGCTGACGTCAAGCCCTGTTTTTCCTCGCATGTTCCTAGCATGCCTCCTTTTCACTGGATGATGTGTCTTTAAAGGGAGTGTAATGGGGCCAATCACGTGCGTTGGGTGTAAATCAAAGCGCGGCTCAGTGCTTAATTGCAGGGTAAACAGGGCTCCATCATTACTAATGCGCTCGTCTGTCACTGGCGGCAGTCTCCACAAACCCGTCTCTCTGCGCTCTCCTCGTGCGCAAGCGATAATGAGACGCGGGCTCCTTTCTGAGGTGTAGTTTCAATTTCACTGAATTCAATTCCGCAAAAATTTCACATGGGTGCTAATTGAAAAATGTTAAACCAATGCTGCAAATCACATAGTCAATTTACTAACGGAGCAACAATGGGAAAGAACATGTAGAATCATCACGTGTGATTTAAGTTGGCAGCATAGCTTTGAATTTGCCTAAAGGACAATTCCTGTCAAAATCCGTCATTTCGGCCGCTGAAGGTTATTTTTTTCGTAAGCCTACGTTACCCCGAGAATTCTCCATGAGTCCGCTTTAAGGTTTGGAACCGGATCTAACAACATAGTGGTTGTTTTATAGGTCCCACTTGCGCTGAGACCTTCACAGTCTGTGGCTTGGCTGTGGTGTGGTCCGAACGTTTTCAATGATCTGCACCCAGCATTCCGGGATTCTTGACTTTCTTGAGATTCTTGGGAAAGCCAAGGAGGGAAAAGATGTGGTTGAACATTTGTTTGTGATTTGTGACTTCTTTTTTTTTTTGTTCTGGTAGAGAGGCAAAAATGATAAGTTCCACTGAGGGACGGTAATTAAAAGCTTAAGACAATAAACCCTTCATCACCCCATTACCGGCCAAGATAAGCTGTGGCTGCACAGCGAGCCCTTTGGACAATCTTAAATCTTTACCCCCAGGAGTCGCAATCCTGCCACAGTCAGCACTGACAACACCTGCCCCTCCCTGGTCTTCTTTAGCAATTCTGTTGATCCTGATTTGCGTAGGTAAACTAACAAAACAACACAATGATCCTCACCATCTTCACTACCGTCATAAACAGCGAGAAAACTTGTCATGTTGAGAGAGAATAAGTCAGCCCTATATTTAAAAGAAGGGCTGGCCCATCGACAATATCGAGCATGTGTTTGCCGTAACACAAAACTTTTTGATCAGAACAAAATGCAGGAGGAAACATTTGCCTGTTCCCCAGGTAGACAGAATAAGATGCTATACCTTTCCAAAGCTAAAATACCATTCCATTTACACTGGGAGCCCATTAGCTTCTGTAAACCATGAAGAATTTAGGCCATGTCAGAATGCATTCGGTGGAAGAGAAATCTTAATTATAAACATATGAGCTGGAGGAATATGTGTTCAACTAACCCACTAAATCATTTGCACCTTCAGCTGAAATATGGTCAAGGCTATCCTGACATTTTCCTGACAGAAAAATATAATGGTTTTAAATGTCTTTTAAGCAGCGTAATCTCGAGCTTGTCAACTGCAAGCTCTATTCAACAGCAATCACCTGTACACATATCTATATGGATATCGTCAGGATTAGGTGAACGTCCTGAGGGCAGGAAACGGAAATTGTTAACAGGACACCAACGTGGCTTTGATTTTAATCAACGGTACTTGGAACGGAGAAGTATTACAGGGTGAATAACAGCATCGCCTCTGATTAGCTTAGCGTGCTGTGTATACCAGTTCCCCAATGACGAAAAACCTTGCCCACTGGTGTCAAGATTAGAACTGGATTCACGCTCAGGGCAATGAGCCTCAGCCTGTTGTGCACGATATGACCTGCTAGCTTGGTAGTGTTTTTTATTAGCTGTTTGCAACATGTGCTTTGCAACATGTGGTGTCCATCGATTTAAACAAACTGTGTCCAAATACTGGAATCTGCATTTGTTGTGTGGTTGTTTCGAGTTTGGATGTTAGCCTGCTGTTGATAAGTAGACTTGGAGACAGAAGAGAGATATGAGACCAGCACTAGGACCGATCCTATTACAACCAAACTTCTGGAGAAAACAATTTAGCTAATTTCCATTCCAAAGATCAAAAGAATTAAACACCCCCAAGACATGCGAAATTGAGAATGAAACTCCTGAATGCCTATTAGATATAAAAAGCCCCCCTGAGATTCGTGGAATAAGTATGGAAAGAGATCCATTTATCAAAACATAATCAAGCTCGAATCTTGTTAGCGCTGGACCTGAAACCCGAGACCTCACTTCCATTGGGGTAAATCTTAGTCTCATGATTGTTTCCCAAAATGCTCCTCCAAGACTGGGTTGCTACCAAATTCTCATCAATTGACGTCAAAGACACTTGTGTGTATTCGTCATGTCAGCATGATTCTGACAGCTCGGTGCATGCTGGGACATAACCCGCGTAATGGAAGGACAGGGGTTTTTGAAATGCTCAGAGTGCAAAACATCAGTGGACAAGAGCAACACCGTCGGGCCGCTTCCTGGTTCTAGGGAAGAAAGAATAAGGTCACGTGTGACACAAACCACAATGCCACGCCAGCCCCCCAGCTAAATGTTGTTTGGGAAGGACATGTGTGAGCTGTGCTAAGGTTAATTGCTCATTCCGATGTGGATCTGGGCAAAAAAAGTCACATTCATTAAAAACCACCCACTCCTTACTGCTGTGGAAAGCCAGGACAGCTTGACTAGGAATTCATTCCATTTATGATCACAGTTTATTTTATAGCTTCCATCTTTAAAGCCGGTTCAAATTAATTCCATTTGTAATGCTTCCATTAATGAAAGATACACGGAATGTGCACAGAAGGCCGGCCCTTTATAAAAACCATCAACACAAAATAATTTTTATTTTTATTCTCATACATTTGGACCCGTCCATTCTTTTACTCCTTTGTTCTTTGGCTCCAATGACATATTGTGAATTGATTTTCATGTTAGTTAGCAACTCGTAGGCGTGAGCTACACAAACCAATGAGCAATGAGGAAATGGAGGCGGTGCCTCCAAGCCACCCGACTTAATGTTGTCCACTCACTTCTTCATCCCACTGTGCTGTACCGGAGGTCCAGCAGCTGGGGGGAAATGGCGTGTCCTGCACTATCAGCCTTATTAGCCTGCAGGAGTCCGGCAAGCCAACCAGAGCAGCTGCTCACCAGTGACCGAGGGGTAACCCACGTTTGATCCAAGTCCGTGCTTAGAATTTCATTTTGACAAATGATTAATCATTTTGCCCAATGAAAGTTTTATGACAGTAGGATTTAACGGGTTTATACAGTAAAACCATATTTTAAACTCAATCATTCAGGACATTTTTATTTACATCTTCACAAATGTTGGCACTTCCCTGTACTTCTACATTTTCTTAATTTCTAAGTCTTTCCAGTCTTACTCTACACAAGTAGTGCATGCATTAACCACAGGGTGGCGCCTACATTCACTACCGATTTTACAGTAATGTAATTAACTTTTTTCAATCTTTACATGCCTTGTTAAACAACTTTCCATCAAACTCTTAATCCCCCTTTTGCTTATTTTCACTCAAAGAAAAATATTTCAAATTCAATTCATACAATACTAGTCGATCCCGTATCACCCATTGGTTGAGTATGAACGTTGTTGGGCAGCGGTTTTAGGCCAGTTTAACACATTTTGACCATAGTTGTTTTTACTTATCACACCCGTGTGCAATTAATGTTCAGTAAGACCTAGAAACTCTAAAGCACTATACCAATTCCAGGCAGTGTCTACCGATTTAAACAAACACACAGGGGGAATTATTTTCCGTATACGTTTACGAAGGACAATGGCTTCTTGAATGCGTCGCGCTGAACAGTGGGCTCCATTTCAGGTTAATCACATTTTTTAACAGCACTGAATTAACTGAAGGAAACATGACCGTGCCGGCTGTGTGTCTGTCTCTCAGGCTAAACAGAGCAAGAAAAAACCTCAGCACTGAAAATAACACGTAAAAATCCATGTATTTCCCCCCTCCCCTGTGGTCTGTCTGGCTCTACCTCTATGCATAAGAAGTGATTTTAATAAACGTAGCTATCGGCATTGGAAGGCATCTTTAAGGAAAGCGAAGCACATACATATTCATTGGTTTGCTAATGTGGCGTAGTATACAGAACAATAACACCAAGGAGCGTCTAAGATCCATCACGTGATGACTGGAAGTGAACTGGTTAAATATTCCTACTTCATCCTATTTGTAGACAAAGCATTCCTTTCTCAGCCATATTGATTTTTTTTATTACTAATTATAGTTTCATAGCTGATTATGTAAGTGTGCTCACTTGTTTGTGATGAAAATTGTCTAAAATTTGCATTGTTGTTGTAGTGTTGTGGGAGGAATGATTATGAGTTCTGAATTCTGTCTAATAATACAGCTATATTTATTTATGTGCGCTAATATTCAGGGTCTTTTGTGGAACCTAACAGGCCGACATGTGCTAACCATTATTCAACCAGATTAGGCTGATCTGAACCACTGATAAACTCTGTTCCATTGAATACGGTTGTACATGCAGACATAACAGAATGTTCCAGTTTGGAGAGACGGGAAAGTAGTTTTGTGTTTAGAACTGACCGTCGACTAACAGATTTGCAAATCCTTTGATGGCAGATGTCACAAGAGAGCGCGCTCAGTGGAGGGTCCTCCATGGCTGTTCACGCAGAAGGACATTCATGCAGAAAATAAAAGCACTTCTGCAATTCCATTTTGTCGGTTCTTCGCGGTCTCGGCGTGTACACTTGTTGTGTTTTTGAGGAATTGAAATATGCATCAAACCAAAATTTGACCACCGTTTCATCTTTGTGTCAATATAGCAATACAAACCATTTAATTTGTGTTTAAATCAAATCCTTCTTGGTTGCAGATAAGGCAAGCAGACTAGCTTGTGTTATAGGACGAGTAGTTCATCACATTCATAGTCCTTCCAGTTTATTTATATGTGAATGAGAGGATATCTAGTCTAATATGTAACATCCTCGTAACATAACACTGCCATGAATGAAGGAATTAACTAATCCCAAAAATCTTGTCCCTTGCCATACTACTGTATAAATGGTGAGGCAGTGAGCCGGCCCTTACGAGTTCTCTGCAGATAAATTACCAGAGGTCAAATTCACCACTGGACTAATGACTAATGTTTGACCCTGCCGACGGGTTGGTCCAACCCGTCGGCAGGGTCAGCTGGGGTCGGTAGGGGCAGGGCTTAGATTCGTAATAGAGCTCCGGTAAGGATTCATACAATCTCGCCTCCACTTTGCTTTTACGCACACGCATTGGCTATAAAAAATATTTTTTTTAAAGACCTAAACTTGGTGGAGGTCTAAAACCTGAGAACATCGTACAATTAATTTCCTTCGGTGTATGACACAGTAATTAAACATTTCCTCTTCTGCCGCATTTAGAAATATTTCATAAAGATAATAAACCATAAAAGTTGCGGTTTTCGACCACCACTATTCGGTTAACGTTTAGGTTTTGATTTAAATGTGTTTTTATTTATTATTCACAAATGTAGCTGTATCTAGCTAACCTACCGTTTCCTGCTTGCTAGTTCGTCATTAATTTTCATTGTGCTAACGTTTCATGTTAGTTAGCAACAGATTTTTTTTTTTTTAAGCAACAAGCTTTTCAAATATATATTTAGGGTGAAATTGGCCGTGGGCAGGAATAACTGGTCCTGCAGGTGTTAGAGTACTTTGGAAACCGACCCGTTATTCTTGGTAGCAGAATAATGGCAGCCTCACAGCTTGTCTACGGTCCTTACCCCTTCTCGGGATAATCTATTGTCGTGCTGAGGAATAATGCCTTGACCTTGACAACTAACATGTAACTGACCTGGCAAACCAGTGACACAGCACACAATAAAGATTTAGTTTTTCTTTAAAGTTGCACATTGTCCAGGAAATACATCTTTTCGTCTCTGATGAAACGCGTGTATTGGTTTTTGATTTTCGTAGTTTGTAATTGCATGTCGTGTTGCCTAAGGAAAGCATTACACTGTGAACCGAGGGAGCACCGATTACATCTACAACTACGCTATTTGTCAGAACGATCAGGTACAAAATGAGCGTAATCAGTAATCATGAAATCGGTTATGCTGATCCAATTAATCATATAACGGGCTCTGTGCGGTAATTAATTGCATCGAAAATCTATACGTTTTTATTTACTAAAGACAACCTGAAGCTATTTACAGATATGTTTATATTCACATATAGGTGATACACTTTGCTCGATCGTAAGTCAAGTTTCAGATAATTAATTATTAAACGCATTACATGAATAATTTTATCCCTAGATGAGATGCAACTGATGAATTCAGTTCGGCAGGAATCGTAAGTTCACAGCAGTCTGCACCGTCTGTTTCGTCTGAAGGCGCGTTAACAATTTGGCAGACGTTCCCGTAGACGGGTGACTTCCATGCTCCTACCAATGGCTGTGGTTCACCCTCAGTTCCAGTACTCAAAGAGGGCCAAGGTTTTCCAGCGATGCCCCGACGCCTGAAAACCGCACAGAAATCCAATGTGCTGAGGCCACCACCACTGTCTGGAGTGAAAAGCATGGTTTAAGTTACAACTGGAAGATGCCTAGCTGCCCTTTGTGCTTATCACTATCATTTTAGGGCAACATTTCCCATCTGTCAGTATTTGCTGTTTCTGCATTTTTCAGAGTACAGTAAGCTGCAGGTTTCAGTTTCCCTGTTTTCTTGAAAGTCTACTTGTCAAAAGGGCATGGGTTGCTCGGATTAAGAGCCTTTGAACATTGTAGGAAAACCCTGTGAATCTACTGCAATTTCCAGTTAGTAACTTTTATATTATGTCCAAGGAAATGTTTTATTGCTTTAAGAGTAGTTTCCCGGCTACTGTGAGACACCTTTATGTGAGATAGATATAATTTCTTAACACAAATTATACTCATTTCATTTAAAAGCAGTGATTTATATGACAGAAATTGACAGTGACGGCCTTCAAGACCCAAAGAAACATTAGTCCCAAAGGGACCCGTAAAGAGATTTTTTAGGTAATACAATGGCACAACAGTATAAAAGATGTCTTACCATAAGTAAGCTTCTGATGATATAGTTCTATCATCTTAACAGTTCAGTAGATCAGAAGAGTTCAGTCTTCAAGTGCAGATTGGCAACTAAGGCTTGTGTTACAGCGGTATTTAGAAAAACACATGTTTATCCAGGTGTACATTTAAAAAAAACACAATTTAACACTTAAATTTGATACCTCCTGTATCAAACTACAGACCATATAGCACCATTTGAGCGTTCCACATACCAGAAACAACAATGGTCACTTCCTATGCCACCATCTCCTGGAACATACACTCACCGGCCACTTTATTCGGTAGACTTTGCTCGTATCAGGTTGGACCCCATTTTGCCTTCAGAACTGCCTTTATTCTGCTGTGGTATTCTGCTGCTGTAGCCCATCTGCTTCAAGGTTCAACCTGTAGTGTGTTCAGAGATGCTTTTCTGTATACCTCGGTTGTAACGAGTGGTCATTTGAGTTACTGTTGCCTTTCTATCAGCTCGAACCATTCTGGCCATTCTCCTCTGACCTCTGCCATCAACAAGGCATTTTCACCCAGAGAACTGCCGCTCAATGGATATTTTCTCTTTTTCCGACCATTCTCTGTAAAAGTTGGTTGTGCATGTCCCAGTAGATCAGCAGTTTCTGAAATACTCAAACAGCCTGTCTGGCACCAACTGTAGGTAGCCTGACTGTGCACAGCACGTTTCGGCCCTCACACTTGGTGCAGTTGGCCAGACTGTGCACAGCACGTTTCGGTCCTCACACTTGGTGTAGGTAGCCTGACTGTGCACAGCACGTTTCGGCCCTCACACTTGGTGCAGTTGGCCTGACTGTGCACAGCGCGTTTCGGTCCTCACACTTGGTTTAGGTAGCCTGACTGTGCACAGCACGTTTCGGCCCTCACACTTGGTGCAGTTGGCCTGACTGTGCACAGCATGTTTCGGTCCTCACACTTGGTTTAGGTAGCCTGACTGTGCACAGTACGTTTCGGCCCTCACACTTGGTGCATCGCTTAGTGTTTCCAGAGGTAGGTGGGTATCCGTTACCTGCTGCATGTGCATTTTGTCAACGTCAGCCCTTTTATGGTCGAGAATGGGTGTATTCCTACAGCAGTACAGAAAACATGAGAGCAATATAGTTTTTACAATAGAAAATATCTGTCATAATGAAGAACAAATAATGAAATGTAGTGAATTTGATACTGCTCAGAGAAGCATGCCCACAGCACATTAAACAGCTTTGTCCATAATACTTATGTTGTTTCTGTTTTCACTCAGGGAATTTCAATATTGCCGTAACAACAATAATTTCTACAGACATTATTAACTAAACCAAGGAAGTAGTAATCTCCTTGGTGACCAAAACTGAAGATGAGTTAAATTCACTCAATCCGATTTAGTCGTAATTATCTATGCTCGCGACATTGAAGTGTTGCTTTTCATTACTTGCACAACGTTTCTTTTTATTTCAGTGCCCACAAAGCTCCTGTAAATAACAACAAGTTAACTGTGCCTACATTTCTTAGTTTAACATAATGATAACACTGTGGCGATTTGGTTAGCCTAAAAAAGGCAATTGCAGGTGCTGATCTTCATTAAATACTTTAGTAAAATTTGCCGTTTCTATATTTGGATACACTTAACTTGTTCTGAAGTCGTTAAGTTATTTTCTGCAACATAGCACTAAAAACGATATTATTTCGTTGTTACGCTCATTTTCGGAATAACATTAATCACCAGTTGCTAAGCTGTGTTCCCGTCAATCGATCCGACCCTATGTCTTTCAGCTGTTTCCAGGGCCGATTAGCCAGAAGGACCAGCTTTTCGCCGATGGAAATGAAACTGCCCTTCTGTGGTCCCGGTGATTGGTCTTGGCCCCATAAAATGCCCAATTCTAAATATTTTTTACCGGTTAATCTGAAGCTAATTGAAAAACAATACCAATCTAAACGCCTGCCTCATCCCTTGGAATACACCAGTGCTTTTTATTTCTAGCAGCTAAAAATAGGTAGGCCTATTGCGCGGAGAAAAGACGTCTGACAAATCATAAGGAAACAGCTTTGTTTGGGGAAATATATTTGCATAAATCTTAGCGACATAATGTTTGGTCGCTTTTTCAGGTTGGTCGCCTGTCTTCACTCTGGAGATTCTAGTATTTGTCTCTGTGAAGTATATAGGATCATCATCATAAAGGCGCTCATGCATTATCTGTCAGTTATTATCAAAGAACCCTGCACATCCGTTCAAAGACTTGTGTATTGTTTGATCTCTGGTTCTGAAGTTAAAGTTAATCATTTTTATTTTCAAAGGATATTATAATATATTATTAGAATACTCCGGTGAGTTCATTCGTAAGAGCTTAAAATAATTATAGCGTTCCTTTTAGATCTACTATGATGGGAAAGCGTCATGAACAGTCATAAAACTGGTATATTATTTTTTATACAGAAACTTAAGTATTTGCATTCCACGTTATTTATTTACGCACTCTTGTTAGTATAAATTATTCTAACCTGTCATAATTTAGAGGGGGGGAAATTGCGTTGATTCGTTTTAAATATATAGTCTCTCTGCATCTGTCAAAAGAAAAAAATAAATAAAACGTTTTTGGCTATATATTTAATCACAAAGAACTATAGACTTAAAGACGCGTGTATTTATTATGCAGGCATATTGAAGTTAAATTATCTGAGTGAAATGAGCAAGACACCAATCCAAATACAATTAACTCATTCGTAATCGACCAATATTGAAATTCATCCCTGGAATAAATACAACTAAACAAACCACCAAGTCAAAGGTATTGTCATACATACGGTTAAATGTAACATTAAGTAACGTTTTATCAATGCATTAACGTTCCGGTCTTAACTTTCTACAACAAATGTGTGCTTTCCAAGTTAAATTTGGAAATGTAACATAAATTAGCGTATTGCGAAGCATTAAAAACTGAAATTCACCTGGTGGCCAACATGTTTCTGCAATTATTATCATGGTTTATAACGTTTAATAGTTGGGGAACGTGTGGTATGAGCAAAACGATGTAATTGGTCTTTTCTATGCAAAACCGTAAACAATCCAACAAATCGTCTTGGGTTCGGGAAGCGAAGCGTGTGTGTGTGTGTGTGTGTGTGTGTGTGTGTGTGCGTGCGCGCGCGTATATGTATACAGGGGGCTTCGCATCACGTGACCACCGTCTCCCCCCTGAGTCCCTTTGTTGTTGTTGCTGCAGTTGCTGCTGCTGTGCGAGTCGGTTGCCTTTTTTCATTTTTCTGTTTGGTGGGATTTGGGTTAAAACTAGGAGGGAAATACGGAAAAGGCAAAGGAAGCACGTTCCTATCCAGTAGAAAGAAGGCACCGTTGTGGAGTTGATAAGAAAGTAGGGGGACAGAGCCCGATACCAAGGACGATAACGAGGGTGTCAGACCCAGGGAAGGTAGAAGAAAAGTGGCAGAAAATCCCGGTAGCGTGTAGGAAGCTGCTGTAGAACGACGAGTGATGCTGGTGCCGCTGCCATTCCGGGAAGAAATGCCTACCAGTACAGCCTGAGAGAACCATAAGCTACAGTTACCACCTTTTGATGCTGGAGTAAAGCGTGGACAGGATTGTATTTTGTTTTTCATCACAATACACTTGATTTACAAGAATTTGAATCCCATTCATCACCGAACGCATATTCAACTCTTATATGCGCCCGTGAGGTTTTTCATCAGTCATCTATTTAATTTCGTCCATATTCAACGTTTAAACAAAGGAGTCGATAACCACTGCTTTTTTGCAGACAGCGGCCTGTTTCAGCTGTCGATACCGTCGTTTAACTTCATCATGGTGGGAGGTTTGCGCCCCGCTAGGTGGATCGGACCTTTGACTGGCTATTACTTTTCGCTCTTGTGCATCCTGGCCATCGCTTCACAGCCCGGGATCCAAGCGTCGTATCCCCAGAGCGGCGAATGCCATTCGGGCAAAGGAAAAGGCTGTACTGGTAAGAGTGCTCAATGTGGGATATCATACGTTAACTCCGATTTTCTGTTTTGAATAGCCCGTATAGGTTCCCCTTTGTTCTATATATTCAGTTATTCGCTTCAGAAGTCTCGGTTTACTTTCTACTTTTGTTATTAATATCAGTGTAGTTACCAGTGGCAGACAAAGAACGTGACCCCCCTCCCTTCCAAGTGATGAGAATTGCTTTGGAACTGCAATCTTCTATTGTTATTTGGAAGAAGCTAACCACGCGTAGCTAAATCGAGCCGAGCGGTTCTCTCTTTCGGATTGCATTTTGTGCTCACCAAAATTACTAGTTACGTAGACTCGGTAGCTCAAAAAAGCTGCCTAGCAGGTGCGCAATGAAAGAATCGCAACGTGAACCGAACCGCACCCTATGACTGCCCCAGTCCTTTCCTCATCCTCGCCTCTGTCTCGTTCTTGCCCCCTATTCATGTCTTTGCGAATACAAAACGAGACTTGCATTGGGGTTCAGTGACCCCGGCCTATTAAGAATTTAACTGAGGAGAGAGCGTCGCTTCCACAATCTAGATTGTTACTTCCCGAATACCGCGCTACAATCGTTCGCTGGGTTTTGAATTAACCTGAGATGCATGTTTTATGCATGAGCTGCAGAATTGCCTTTTCCTCTATCGTTCGTGTTTGCCTTCAACATCCGCTGACCCCATTGACCACGTACCCGTATAGTAATAAGGTACTGCGAAAAGGCTGCTCGGGACGATGTATCCGCAATCTGTCGTATCCTCTAGTCTAGGAACTCTTATAGTGTCAGTGATGTGCGTTAATGTGCTTTACGGAACAGTTGTGAAAGAGTCACTTTTAAACCGCGTTTTAAAATATCGAATTGATACCTGTAACGCGGAGTACATGTCAATCAGTAAATCTATTACATTGCAATTATAACTTGCATTACTCAAATTGGTAATATGACCAAATGCGACAAAATTTGCATTCGGGCATAGTAAAAATATATTACATTTGGCTCGACTACCTTCCCAGACTTTATTAAATATCCTAGACAGTTTTTTTTTAGAGATTTTTAATTCCGTTCACGTGTACTATATAAACTATATTAACCAACATTTTCCGTTAAGGTAGGTTATACTGTACATTAACTGAATTTTAAGGTACTTCACTAAATTCGTACAAATGAGGGCTATGGTAATAATAATTGTAGCTTATTCACATTTAAATGGTTAAATGGCAGGTGAAGTTTCCATCCCTCATGTAAAATAATACATCAATGGTATTGTGTGTGTGTGTGTGTGTGTGTGTGTGTGTGTGTGTGTGTGTGTGTGTCTGCATGTGTGTGTGTATGTGTGTGTGTGTGTGTGTGTGTCTGTGTGTGTCTGCGTGTGTGTGTGAGTGTGTGTGTGTGTGTGTGTGTCTGTGTGTGTGTGTGTCTGTGTGTGTGTGTCT
>JAOYSI010060181.1:4255-24022 GCA_025775065.1 Hiodon alosoides
CAGACACTCTGGCCCTCGAAGGCCAGAAAACCTGCAGACACTCTGGCCCTCGAAGGCCAGAAAACCTGCAGACACTCAGCCGTCTAAGACCAGAATTGGCAGACCCTGGTCTCCGCTACGGATTTCAATTCTCATACATCATGGCCATAACCCTTTAATTTCATTCTTTTGTTTTTCTTAACATACCGTTATGTCCACTCAGGCTTACATAGCTGGCAGTTTTCCTACTTTATACATTTATACAGCTGGCCATTTACTGAAGCAATTCAGTTCCTAGCACCTGAACCAGCACCTAGCACCGTGGGCTGTGCCATGTGCTGCCCTCATCTACTCTGTACTAAGAACAAAATGGAAAACCCCATTCGGAGAAACCGCCGCACACCGGTGACCTGAGTTCTCTGGAGGGGCGTGGTGATCGGGGGGGGTGTGGTCACCAGAGGGGTGTGGTGATCGGGGGGGTGTGGTCACCAGAGGGGTGTGGCTCGTGCCCAGACCTGCTCTCACTGCCGCTGTTCTTCTCCCGCACCTTCAGCCATTTCTTGAGCAGGAAGCGCTTGCGTCGGGGCGAGGCGCTGGGCGTGGAGCAGCTGGACCAGGCGGCATCCTCATCGCTGGACGGCGTGATCTCGATAGAGGGCAGCTGCAGGTACTCCTTGGAGCAGGGTTGCGTCATGCCGCCCTCTGCTGGCTCGTTCTTGGCGCGCCGCATTTTGAAGCGCCGGCGTGGCAGCGTAGGGATGAAGGCTTCAGACAAGGTTGGTCCATCCCCAGTGCAGGCCCCTGGGAATGGGACTTGGAGCTCGGGGT
This sequence comes from Hiodon alosoides, assembly GCA_025775065.1. NCBI lineage: Eukaryota > Metazoa > Chordata > Actinopteri > Hiodontiformes > Hiodontidae > Hiodon > Hiodon alosoides. Next base: position 5,063 of record JAOYSI010060181.1, read on the forward strand.
AGTGGAGGGCTTTGGCCATGTATCGTAGCCTTGGAAAACTCCAGTGCACCTGGGCAGACCCAAACTCCCTTAGCCGACAAAGCTTTCAGAGAAGACGCGTGTTATCCAGTCGGTAATGAGGAATAGCAGAAGACGTAGCGCTCTCTCTCTCTAAGTGCGTCTGCGGAGGGAGCAGATGGATGCCCCCTAGTGGACGATGTGAACAGGGAAGCCAATCAATTGACTCTAGCAGCTGCACTAATCACATGCTGCTGGCTCAATCGGCACAGCCTGGATTTGTGGTGAGAGGCCAAGTGATAGGCTCCTCACTTCTCACAGGCGGATGCAGGCCAGGGCTTCTGGAGTCTCCATGATACTCTGTACTGAGGGAAGGGGGAACCTTTACAGCCCGTGGGTCACAGCAGAAGCTACCGGCACACTCAGTCCCAGTTTGTTTTCACAGCCTGCTCGGCCCCCTCTGGAGCGTGCAAGTCTTCAGCCCATCCAGAGGGACCTCCAGCACCACAGCCAAAACCTACAGATCAGAGCAAGGTAGAGTCTAGGAGGTAAAGCAAGTCCGCGCCAACACACACAAACACGCACAGAGACAGGCAGACAAACCCACACAGACAGGATGCACTTATCACAGATAACACAGGCGTCGTGCGACAATGGACTGCCTGACCTCGTAAACACGGTGCCGCATTTTAACTAGAGGGGCATCTTTTTTTTTGTGAATTTGAGATTGGCGAGAACTCCAAGGTCGGGTTTTCCTGTCAGCCGCAAATTCCAAATCCTTCACAAAACAGGCAAACTATCTTTGCAAAGGCCTCACTGGGCATGCAATCTGTGTCGAGCGTTTAAAAATACAAAAATACATAGTCAATGTTGACGGAAAACAATGTTAAACCAAACTATCCTGTTTTAGATGGGGACCTAACCTCTGACCTGAACTCCAACCTCAGCTGGGTCCAAGCACCTTTAGGCTTATACTTAGTGGGACGTTTTTTATTCTGATATACAATGTGCTTTTAGGAAATGACCTGATTTTAGAATAGCTGAATTGCAAAAATTTTACTGCTAGCGCGATTTCCGAATTGCGATGCGAGAAGTATGTGTTTGGACCCCAGTCAATGGTAATCTTGTAGTCGCTACCAAATTGCCGTTTCAGAAGGCTCGGTCGCAAAGTGAAATTTTTTTTTTTTTTTTTTAAATCAACTCTTCGCTCTGTTCACTGTGAGCAGAACCAGGTGTTAATTTAGAACCTTCTCACCAAGTCAGTTTAGTTTCTCTCTCCTCCAGGGCGTAACAGAGACAGGTGGTTGAAAGGGGATATCTTGTAATTCCTTCCCTCCCCAGTAAGGTGGCAGGAGTTGAAATTGGGAATATTTATACAAAAAAATTATTTGTTCCATATAAACATTTTTAAAATTATTGTATGCTCTCAAATTTTTTTAGATGAAAGCCAATCATGAAAAAAATAATTATTTTTTGCATAATTATTATATTTATCTTTAATTAAATAAGTTAAATATTTAATTTTAAACTCTGCAATGGGACCGTATTCTGATAAAAGGCAGGCAGTTTTATAAGGCTAAAACACTTGAGTGCCTATGAATGAGCCATAGATTACAATGGCAATGAGAACAACAGTCCTGCTTTTGAAAATGAAAGTTAATCAAACAGAAACCTAGCCAAGCAAACGGTCATATCAGGGTCATTCAAATCTGAAGACTGAACACATTCACCTCTGACCTCAGCCATATTGAGCGCAGTGAAAGTTGTCAATCTTAAATATTTGACTTTGTGATTGAGTCAATAAAAACCTTATTGCGCCACTTAAACAGCTTCCTTTTTTCCAATCCAGATCGCTATCTGCAGCTTAAAGGTAAACTGAGGAAAGGTAGCACGCTGCACTAACTGCACCAGTTCCCCGTCCCCCTACACCGCGAGCTGCGTCGACTGCTTCTCCAAACCCTATCTGATCCAGGATCTGATCCAGAACTGTTCACGGTCCCAAACTCAGTGAGGCCGCAGCAAAATACATAAAAAAAAACAAACATACAAAATCATCTGTGTCTAGTTAATGTAGTCAATGAAACAAGGTAACAAAAGGCAGTTGATTGGATGCAACTGGGATTGAGCAAACACAAGATGACCTCAAGTTACACTTACCAGAAACCAGGGAATTCAGTCACCCTGCTCTGAGTGATTACCGAGGCGCGCTCCAATGAGACGCTTGGATCGTTTATCGGGAAAGGCTGGCGGCCAATCACAGAGAGCAGAAGCCGGGAGCAGAGGGGCAAGAGGCTGACTGCAAAGGCTGCGACTTCCGTCACTCAATATGGCAGTGTTGAAAGCAGCACAGCTGACGGCCCCTTAAGCGCCTCAGGCACAGGGGGAAACATACAGTTACCACCGGTGACATGTTTCCAATGCAGGGCACCCTGGGTAAGGGCGTTTGCCAGATCAAATAAACAATAATGGCCAACACTGAATACAGAGATCTGGGGTTTCGTGACTGCATCGAGCGGTCAACGGTGGTGATTCATTGACTGACTGGAAATAGCATTTAATGGCTTTTGTTAGACGAGGGAAATTTCTTACAACCGTAAAGAACTAAAAGAGTAAATTCCCTAAAGACTATTCTTCCGCTTAGGAGAGGCAGGAAATGCTGGCGCAACCCCAGGGGCTACCGAGGGACCCCGTTTGTTTTGGTCGAGCCGAGGCAGCTGAAACGCACCGATTAGAGGCATACCAACAGGTGTGGTTTTACCCCTGCACCACCCCGGTATGACCTGTTCAGTGGGTCGATACGAACTTTCTTTTTTCTTATGACGCGACATCAACACTTTAAGCAATATTTGAAAACAGAATGCGAGGTGTAGACCGGACACCGTTGGGGCCTTGGGATTCACTCAGAACGGTTGAAACTGCTGTAGAAAACAACGGGGTACAGCACAAGGACCCACTTCAATCTGACAGTGACAGTGACTCCGTGGAAACGGAGAGACACCAGCGGAAAAAAATTCTGGAATTTCTACACCAAAACAGAAAGCCCCTACCATTACAAATAAGAAACAGACTTAATGGGAAAAGCAGGTTCTCTAGTATAGTAAAGTACAGCACAGTATAGGTCAATCTCCAACGCATCTTTTTTCATCCTTTCCCCTTGCAAACAATAAGCACCGTATGTGTCCCGTAGAAACAAGCAAAGAAGACACTCAGAAGGCATTGGTCTCTTAATTATAAAACACAATGCTAGGATACATCTTACGTTGCACACAGACATCAGCCTACAGTGGCGGAAGTGAAAACATTCAACTGTGTTGTGAGAGTAAAGCCTGTCTGAACACGACTGGAGAACAATGGAGGTGTATTAAGTTCATTATATTAAGTATTGTGGGAGACCCAGGACTTTCCTGTATGACCAGAAAGGAACTTACACTGTTACAGGAAGTGCACATTCAAGCAGAAATGAAATCAGGAGATTTTGAGTCCCTCTCCGAATATGACCGAAGGGGGGGTTGGGGGTGAATGAGGCCTCACTTTTCTCTGTAGATTGTTCTGCGGCTGTTTCATGTAGATGCTAAAACAATTCGATCGGAATTGCTGGATAGTAACCATGTACTTCCATCAGATTGAGCGGCCCCATCTCGCAATGGAAACACTATAGCCAGTCCATTCCCGCAGCCACACACAGAACTCTTCCCGTGTTTACTGTAAAACTACTACTACTCGAAACTGAATATTATTCCATCCATTTATTTTGTGCCTTTTGAACATTCCGGAACCTTTAATAACTCTGCAAAGAACAAACTTCACAACCAATCTCGAACATCCGGTTTTAATAATAAAACATAATCTACACCTTGATTTACTGTAAACACAGAACATACTATGGCCATGGCGTGACATTTGTTCAAGAAGTTCAATTAGTACAAGAGCTATACGCCGATAACATTTCAAACATTTTCTTCCCGGCAGAATTTATACCAAAAATTCCCATTCACCACCTACGGCTTAAATACACAACTGAAAATAAAAAATAAAATATACCTACATTAGGTAAAATTAGGTCATGCATTGCAACTAAACTGCCAAAAGACTTTAATTGGCTTTAGGACCTGCTGACAAACACCAAGCAAGTTCTGTATTTTATTCCTGATGGAGTGTAAACTCTATTTATGAACTACGGACACTGAATACCTATTGATAAACATAATCACGCTTTGCCATTCCTTTCAACAATCAGTAGGCTGTAACCAGCTAGTTGGTTAGTTAACCTGGCAGGCTACACGTACCACCACAGCGGCAAGAAAGAAAAAAACGAAACACAAAGCGAAATCAGCTTCCTACCTTTTCTCGTGTCCCCTCCACGATGGCCTGCAACACTCATAGAATCGCTACGCAGAATATTGTCATTTAATCCACTTAAGTACATTTATCTGCACCATATCACACTTTTACTACGTTTTCAGATTTAAGTTAAAGTCGGTTCACTAAACAATAAGAGGGATGAATTGATTTTTCTACAGACATATTAGATCTAATTAATTATTTTCAGCAGAGAAATGACTTCGGGGTACCAAAGCACGGAAACAAGTTTTACACATAAAAACAACTGGTTACAATAAATAAATACTCTATTTGGGATATATTACACTTCAGGATTAAAGTCTAATTTCCTGTTTTTCGTCATAAAGTGCCGATGTTCTCATTATTCAAAGAAATCCGGGTTGACACACAAACCCTACGATCGGATAAGGTCCTCCTCCGACATAGGTAGTACTTCTCCATTAAGGTCCAATGAGCGTTTACAGAGGCGGAGTCAGGATGTCCCGTTACTTAACGACCGCGCTATCGTCCCCTCTTCCAAAAATAACCTTTTCTAAAGGTACTGTTACTAAATTAATAACGAGCTACCAAACCACCTAATTTACAAAACAAATACTTTCTTAAAAACTTTTATATTGTCACCCCGGTTCCCGAGGATAAACATTAATTACTTTTAAGATTAATGCGTTCAGGCAGAGGTCCGTGACTTGATACATATTTGATAAGCCAGTTCTAGGTATTTAAAACTTTTTAACCACAGACAAACCTAATGAACTAGGGAGACATAGATTATAAAGGGGTACAAGCAATACAAGGAATGAGTTTGTTCCATTTGCAGGCAGAATATTGAGGCCCCTAGTTGGCTGCTAAGGGTTATGTGCTATCCTTCATAAATGTATAGATGGTGTATTGCTACCCTAAAATTCTGAATTTTACTGCAGTCCCAACAAACTGGGCCTGTGCTCCTGATCACATACTCTCAATCGCTCTGCAGCCAAAAGGCTGGATACACTACTGGGGACGCAGTTACAAAGTTGTTGCAAAGTATACCTGTTAGGTAACCCTTAAAATATCCCGCTGTGAGAAATAACTTCCCACTTTGTGCCTTAGTGTAGTGCTTGCAGATAACGTTGCATAATTGTTCTAGGGCAGTGAGTCAGTTAAGTTGCGCGGGCCTGTATAGCGTGGGGCTTGGCAGCAGAGTCCACTTATTGTGACTAAAGCGGTTTGAATGTTCATTTTCTGTGGCCAAGGTTGCTCACTGACGACAGCGTCTGTCATTATAAAAGTCCAGCGGTTCTTTTGCTGAGCATTTGAATTGATCAATCTATACATGTATCCATCCACGGTCCCTCCGGTCGATATGGTTACGCAATGCTTAGTCACCCAGAACATTAACAGTGTATGAAGATCCCCACGATAAAGGGGTATCGTAATTCCACACGGTAGGCCTACATTGAACACCGTATTTTATTTTGCAGAGCAGTCGACACATAGGATTAAAGTTTTTTGATGAAAGGATTTTTCTATACACTGCAATATGTAAAATTTTAGGGTGGTCAATTAATACGGTAAATTTATAGCATCAAAATGATCTGGAGAAGCTATTTCACAATGTAATCATCGCCAGCCGTGACACATTTAAGGACTGGGGGCTTTTATTTATACTAGGGAAAAGTTTTTGGCACATAGGTCCATAATTTTTTTTTTGTGCACAGTAATGCGTTATTTACAAAACAAGGCCGGTTTTACTTTGTATGCTGTTAATACAGAGTTTTAGTAATTGTGCAACCCATTGATACCAGGGCACAGTATTAAACTGGGGGGCGATGTGTTTTATCAATCATTTTTCTACTTTAGTGAGCAAGGTAACAATACAATCACAGCATAATTACCTGATAAAGGTTACCCGGTCTATCAAAAAAGCATACATTTCTGCGCTAACACAAATTCACTATTACAAGAAGGAAGAAAAGCAAAGGCACATAATTACTGGAGAGAGGACACATCCCTTGGGGCTTGCGCATCCGGAAGTTTCCTTCATTTGGCCTTGATGATGAGCAATTCATAGACTAGTGGATATTGATCATTGAGGAGAAAACAACAATAAAAAATAAACGAAACTGCAAACTGCAGCTCTTTTAACTATCACACTGTAATAATTTAAAGTGGGAAAAAATGTACAGATTAAACTGACTGCATACCGGTGGCGAACAGGAACCCAAACTCGTCACCGCGGGAGAGACACATGAAAGGACAAAATGACATTTCCCTTTCTTTTTCGTTGTGCAGCAGAGGGCACAAAAAACGAAAAATGAGATAACGTTTCAATTTCTTCGATATAATCTGTGGACTTTCCAGTGGCTTTCCGTTAAAAAATGATACATCACAACATTTCCTGCGATTAATATAAAGAACATAGAAACTGGATCATTCTTGGATCACCAATATTTACTTTGGCAGTGGTAAGGTCAGCCACAGGTATCAGACAATGCTTTTAGTACACTTTTACTCTCTAATTTAAAACTGAGAGAACAATGGCTTTTGATTCAAATTCTGTTGAAAAAATGATTTATGCTGCAAAATTTTGAGGCTTGTGTGTCTGTCAAAAGCTGTTCGGTGTTTAACTTAGGTCACTGTTAACCTAACTAGGCCAGCATATCTGCAGGAATGGTGTGGATTTTGAGTTGGATTGGATTGTGGATATGGATCTTATACACATCATTGGCACAGTGTCGACTGTGTCAGAGAAAATGTCCAGTAACATTCCACTTCTTTTCCATTAAGTGGGTGACAAACTCAAATGATTAGTTACCTTCAAGATTTCATTTCTGCTGTCGAAATTACATGAACAAATCCACCTGAGCAGCATGAACACCCTTTAACATGCCAACTGCACTTTTTGTTTGTTTTGATTGTGTTATGGGGCGCAGAAAGGGGAAGACAAGGTGGGGTGACGCTAACAAACCGAACACAATCTAACCCTCATCGGACTACAGACACAGGGCTTCATTAGATTGGGTGAGGATTGGGACCCGCTAATTTTCATGAAAAAGTGCTGCACTCTGTAATTGCAGATTATGCTGAATTTTGCAGCGGTTGTGGAATCAGAGGATAGAGTCATCTGGTGGAATGTGGTGAGTTTTGTCATGTTTAAAGCAGCCCCCCCCCCCCCCCAAAAAAAAGAAGAAATAAAAAATCAGCTGGTTCAACTAAATCCCAACCTTAGATGCTAGCTCATACGTTCCACACATCCAATTTTAACCTCATGTAGTTTGGCTATTCTGGCTTAAACCATCTCTCTTGTTGCTCTGGGAAAAAAAAGCCTGCAAAGTACCACCAAGAACACGCCAGAGAGATAATTAAAAGACTTTCAATATAGTGAATAGTCACAACACTTTCAGAGTGTGGTCACAATGGTCAAAACTTGTGTGTATGTGTGTGGTAGTTTGTCATTTATGAGCACGGAAGGGAAATTATGTTAAAAACATGTGGGGCAACAAACCATATATTTCATTCGGAATATACCAGAAACTTCAAGGTTAAAAAAAGGAGGGCTATTTACTAATGTGTACTAAAGGCTGCAGGCTACATTTGCTGGATGACGCATTTTTTCTTGATTGATTGCACTTGATTGAGTTTTGGATTATACACATGCAGCAATTTGTGCATTCAGAGTTGATAAATAATTCTGACTGCGAAACTCAATTAAAGCGCAATTGCAGTTTTGTCAGTGTTGGCTAGAGGACTGAAAAGAGTTTTACATAAAATTCTATTGTTAACATAAAATGAACGTCAGACTTAATCATACCAAAGCATTTTCAGCGAGAACAAAAGCCCAATTTGGTGAAGCTTTGTTTTTTCGAATACTCTTGTGTGGATCATCAGTTTATTAAACTTAATAAGGTTAATGTCCCACGGCAAAGGGGAACAGGGATTTCAGTAGTCAAGACCAAAAACGAAACGTGCAGACCTCTTAATTACCTTGGTTAAGTGCTCCCCATGTTTCTGTTTATACTCATTACTGGAAACATACGCGAGCCTGTCGTCAGTTTCAGCAGGCGCTACAATAAAATAAACTTCTAAACTAGATGCTGTGGTTAATGAAAAGTGGTGGCTGTCGGCAGGCCAGTTGAGGATTAATCACAGAATGAGTCACTGCGACAGACTGCGATATGTATCAACAAAGCAACACAGTGGGATCTCGCTGAAAGTTTGTGACACAGTTTTTACCCAAAGGAGGCCAATGGACGCCACAACAGCATCCTCATTACTCATCTGTCGTTTTTGAAGCCCACGGTTGATAAGGCTGTTTTTCACATTTAAACATGTTTTCAATGGGGATGCATTGTTCTTGTTTGACTAATTTCTCACTAGGACTTTTTGTGACTCAAACATAAGTGGTTTATCTATGCCAAGCATATTTTCCTAATTCAAACAAACGCATATGTTCAAGGAGAAAATTGTTTTTCTTTCGTACCAGTTACAAGCTTCAGATGTTTGTTTGTGGGAAAATTAACCTAAACCTAACCTAATCAGTTAATTAGTCATGGATAAGCATGTTTCAAATTTGAAATTGATTTATACACGAACCCTGCTACTATATCAAGTTCTGGAGAGAAAATAATGTATAGATGCTACTCAATGATTGCATCTCTAATCCATACTAGAACCAACACTACTTTCCATGTAATTCTACTTAATCTGGAATTACCAGATCATCCATGTAGCTTCATGTTGGATAACAAACACGAATATCAGACACCAAACAGCACGACAAGGATTCCTCCAACCCAACGGCTTCCGGACTGGACAGGCCAAACAGCACAACAGCAGGTTCAGCTCGGACAGCTCTGCTGGCCATCAAACACTCGCGGGAGGGGAGGTTGTGGTTTTTTGGAAGATGATTAACAACACACAACAATACGGGGAAAGTCTGTGCTTGGACAAGGTAGGGCACCTTGGCACATTGTAATATTGTGACATGGGAGTAAGTTGCAATGTTACAATGGAAGTGCCCTTCCAGTAAAAACTGATAATCACAAAGTGTACTGTTCAGTTCTGAAACACGCAGCGCTTCCTAGACTTAAGTGAATGGAATCGTTGCCTGCCCTAGTATTTACACAGAGTGTACATACTATGCGGAGCTATTAAAAGTCTGTATGGAGTGCAGACTTGAACAGGGAAGAGCTAAATGTTTAGTTTTTCCACCCAATCGGCTGCCACGTGAACCGCAGTGCAGAGCAAATGGGTAGGCCTTTATAGCACGCTTAAAACAACAATCACAGGAAAGTTCCCCAGCAGGAAAAATCCAGAAGGAGAGAAACGGTACAAAGAACTTTAGTTTCCTCAAGCCACTGCTACTGTATCATTACCACAAGAACCCACACAGCTGCTGCTAAAACAATCGCAACCGCAATGGCGACGTCTCTCCAGCCCAGGATACAGAGGAAAGTCCCCTTGTAAAGAAAACTAAGAGGACATCCAGATTAATGAATTCTGTCCTCATGGTAAAAGACGCTCAGCTTGGTGACTGCCTTTGAGCATGGGCCTACCAGAAAACAAGAGCAGTGCGTTTTTACTCCACAGGCCAAATTGTTGTAGATTTTACATTCTCCAGCGTGAAAATTTCCTTTACAGGCTGAAGGATGATTCTAATTTCTATGGCACAAACGTCTAAGTTATCCCATTAACTGATACCTTTGAACTAATAAGTAATGTAAGCAATGAAATGTGGTGGTTCTTAATGAATGATTGATAGAAAGAAGGAAATTAAAACTGGATTCGTTTTTCCATTAAAGGGTCTGCAAACTCATTGTCTGATGCAAGGCTATAAACATCAGCTCCTACTCTGAAAATTCTTTGCACTGGTACAGTATAACTCATAAAAAATTGAATTACATGTCATGGCGTGGTATATTCTCGACAAAGAGAATGTGCTGAGTGTGTCTACCGTTAATTTTTTTGCCAAGTGCCGCAAGGTACAGATCCACAGATTTCGAAGGACAAATGCATACTTTAATTGAGAGTGTGAAAAATGTAATCGTTTTACCATTATTGAGGATTAATTCATCCTAAATAATTTATCAGGACCTTTACTTTGCAGAGACCAGTTTTTGATTTGCCAAGCTTCAAAGACAGTTCAAAGATTCGAACTATGGAAACTTTAAACAGAAAGTGGCTTCACATATGCCTAAAAACCATGTTAAAATCCTAGAAGGGGAATTCTCACTTCATTTCTTCAGGGTTAAGAAGAGCCTCAGGGTCCAGCATTCAACACAAATTAAATCATCATTGAGCACAGAGTGGCCAACAGAGCTCGTCACAGGTTACTTGTTTCCGGTCTGTGCCATATGGAAAAGATGTGGATGTGGTCCATATTATTATTGTTTTACTTCTTAGCAGACCTCCCTATATGCTGGGACTAACAATGCGCACAGTTTTGACAATAACCCAATGACAGGGCTTGAGATTTTTTGTCAAGCCATTTAGGTTAAGTAGTTCAACTGCAGTGGAGGGATTGGAATCTGCAACGCTTTGTCTGACAGCAGGCAACATTGCACACTGCTGGTGTCAAACTGTAGAACATCACTAAATACACAACTTAATTTTTCACCCTGCTTAGGGACTGCTTTCGTGGTCAGGTTTTTTGGTTTTCTTTTGATAAATGATACAGACCATAACAATCCTCTAATACAAAGTTGCATGCTCGAAAAACTATGACTACGTTTGTTGTTTTTTGGATCGGTTTTGTGCTGTGCCTTCACTATCCAAATGCAGTCACATCCATATACATTCATGCGCACACATTTAATACAAAACACGGTGATGTACAGACATATGGTTTACTAAAGTCATTCTATGTAAGCAGGCATTACCTTGTGCTTAAGAATGAGCTCTTCCAGCCAAAACCTGAAGGGGTTAGGGGCTACAGCCTTTTCTGACACTTGTATCGTATGGAAGGTGGACTTCTTCTACCATATTCCTTCTGCCCGGTGGCAACCGCTCCACCTTGGAGTACCACTCCAAAGTAAAGGAGCCCCCCGTTTAGAACTGGCTCCGAACCGCACGGGAAAGAAGGAGGACTGTTGAGAAGAGAGTTTCACTCCCTCCTCCGTTACTCCCTCTCCCTCTCTCTCTCCCCCTCTCTCTCTCTTCCTCTCTCCCCCCCTCCCTCTCCCTCTCTCTCTCTCTCCCTCTATGGCTCTCCCTCCCTCCCCCTCTCTCTCTCTTCCCCCTCTCTCCCTCTCTCTTTCCCTCTCTCTTTCCCTCTCTCTCTCTCTCTCTTCCCTCCCTCCCTCTCTCTCTCTCCCCCTCACTCTCTCTCTCTCTCTCCTCCCCCTGCTCTCTTGCTCTATTCTGGTGCAGCTGCCTTGCTGCCCTCCATCCAATCCCACTCGCTGCTTTTCCCTGTTAATCACGCTTAAATTACCCACACCGCTCGCCTAGGAACCAATGCTCAGGTGGACTCAGTGAACTTCTTTAAAAGCAGCCTTTTAGCCCAAAATACGTCTGGCCTGGTCTACTGAAGCCCCTTGCAAATCAATCACTGTTCCACCGATAGGACTGGATCAGGTTGCGTCACATATTCAAAAATAGCCTCCTTTAAAAAAAAAAAGGAAACAGTATGAAGTTTGAAACCTGCTCATTTGTTTTCTGTGTCCAATGGTACCCTTGACCCTCTGCAGCCAATCAATTTATTTGTAAAACTTCATACTGAAAATTAAAAAACAAAAAAACCCACCCCTGTCATTTGCTGACGCAGCTCTTTAATGAAAACAGAGCACATCTTGCAAAGAAATACCATGCCTAAAAACCCAGAGAAGAATGGAACCCTACATACACCTTGATGCAGCACTAGGCATGTTGTTGGGACTGAGCTAGTGTTAAGTAAGAGATAAAACCGGACTGGTCAGGAGGGTACACACACACACACACACACAAACACACACACACACACACACTTAGCTCCAGAATCACAACATTCTTCGCAATCTTAATCTACAACACTTTTGTGTATTGGCTTCTTCGTGCACGACAATCAAACAATGTCCTAATAATTTGATACTTAAGTATCAAATCACAAAAGTACCAATAAGAATCTAGTGATTTAGGACAGGGGAGAAATGCTTCAAAACAATGAACTGTGATCTTCATGCAGAACAGTACATTAAAATCAACATTAAACCTGTTACATTTCAAGTTTTACATTTTCACACATTTTTCACAATAAAATTATGGGAAAAGAATTTATAGGTTATAGAAAAGAAACCAATACATGATATCAGGTTAACATACAATACAGAAAAGCCATTAGTTGCAAGTTCAATTTTCAACTATTGTACAGATAACTATTGCACGCACACTGATTTACAAAATATTTCAATCAGCATTAGAAATTGCCAAATAAAACACCTGGGGAGTTTGCTGACACATGGATATCCTGCCTCATCTAAAAATGGCTCACATTCAGTTCAACAAGCTAAAGCGGTTTCATAACTCCGAGGTACGCAACACATTGTTCACAACTGGTGTCTGAGTACGTGCAAATTCTCCAGATCTGGCAGAATTTTACAGTGTGCTATATTTAGCCCTCCCTCTCTCCAGATGCAAGGAGAAGGGGGTGGGTGTTGTTGTCGTTTATCGCACAGATGGCGATGCAGGACTGTCACTGGAGAGATTAGCCAAGACAGTCGAGCCCCTTGGAGATGAGCTTTAACTGCACTCAGACGCCTCTAAGGACTTCAGGATAGGAACGGATTCACCCAATGCACCAGAGCAGAGAGAGAGAATGATCTTCTCCTTTCTGTGGAGAGGCGCACACAATGGGGCTTAAAGAGCTCTTGTGTGGAAACAGGCGACTATTTCACTGCGCTCTCTGTATAATGAGATGAGCAGAAATAAATGTGATAAGAGCATTTCTGGATGAAAAGGGAAATGGTTTGACGCGCCGATGGGCTAGAATTACAAGTCTGTTTGAGAACTGGTTTGTGTTGAAAACAAATGAAAACTGGAGAAATTGGTTGATTTAGACTCCATGCTTGGTTACCCTCATGCTTCCATTTTTGGTGACCTCATGCGTTAAGCTCCATTATAATGTGATATTCCAACGAAAAAATTTAACATCAAACATCTTGACCCCAGCAGGTCGTACAGTGAAATTTGATAATGTGCACCTCCCTTGAACCAGATAGTAACTGGAAATATGAAATTGTGTTAAATAATAAAATGGAAAAAACCCATTTTACTTGTAAATCCACTCAGCTTAGCATTTGGTTTATTTCCACCAGTTATCTATTTTTTTCAAAAGTTTTGGAAAAATTAAGGCATGGCCACCAGATCTGAAAACAAATATTTCCACTACTGATAAAAAACACTTAAAAAAAAACCCCACTCAACTCTTACACCTCTCCAAGTGTACAGACAGCCATGTCTTCTCATTTTAAGACAACACTGTGTTGTCTCCTGGTCTCTGGATGAAGTGAGCTAGAGACCTGGCTCAGCCTTAATGAGACATAATGTAAAATTCTGACTAAAAGCCACTCGCCTGTGGTTGAAAGCCGCAATGTGCAGCAGTGCTCTGTGCGCAGCAGTCAGTAAGGTGCAGCTAAGTGGGCCAATATTTAAAGGCTATTAATAATCAATTAACACCTCCTTGAAATTGCATGTGGGCAATCATGTAATTCACCATTTGATTTGCATTTTTTCCTGGGTTACAAACTCACATCCAGCTGAAAAAAAGGCTGAAGACTACAAAACCCATAATCACATGAAAGGCTACCAATAGGTCCGTTGGTGTGCCTTCGTGTATGAATGGATATAGAGCCAGATAATGTTTGTGTGCTTTGGCATGTGAAGCTGCGAAAGCTCTCCAACTGAAGAATCCCTTTCAATTTCCTGTCCAATATTATAAGCATTTTAATTTTTTTTAATTGTTAAATGGAGTCAGTTCTATCCATCCTGATAACCACAGATTTCTCAGGCATTCTGATCAGGCCTGTAATTTACTATGACCCTATCCAGCTTTAGTCTGAAAGTAATTGACAGGCTGTTCCCAGGTTTCAGAGAGACACGGTGACCCATGGGGCGACGCTGGAGAAAACAACCAAGGTTTTATAAAACTATCTCTTTCTTGTTATTTCAGTGATTTAGGATTGCTTTTTGCTAATTCCAGTATATACTGCAGCTAATTACTATATTCAAGCATCCAAAGTGACATTCACAGTGACATGCACATACAAAGAGAGTGGAGAAGGAGCTGACATGAAGACAAGATTTTTTACTGTAATTTTTCCATAATCTATTCAATGCAGGAGAGCAGGTCCCTCTGTTCACTCGAGAGAGACACCCAAAGAAAGCCACAATGCCCTGGTGGTTATGGGAAGTTTAACTTCACTGCTACACAGAGCCTAATCTCCTTCTGTAACCAATGCGAGGTGGTTTACGGTTCAATGGAGATTTTTCTGACTTTTTTTTCATTTTTTCATTTAACTTGCTGCCCACACATATATTGTGAGGCATTGGACTTTGCCCCTTAGTAACATAGTTTAAGATTAAACTGAGATTAAGCATAGATTGAGAACTTTGATAGGGGGGAACCGAAGTGTCACACTGTGGTGAATTGGTCCATATCCAAATAATTACATAAATGCATCACATTTCTGTTGGAAGCAGGTCAGTGGTAAGTTTCAGCATTTTCTGGGACAGTATCATGACCATTGGTATTCAGTGTTTTATGAGGGACTGGGATCCTAACCTGGCATATATTTGACTTCTCAGGGATATCTCCAAATCTTTGGTAATCCGTGATTATGGCTGAAATCGTACCCAGGATTGCCAAATGACACATTACCCCCCTCCTTGAAAGCATGGCACCCATGTCTTTGTGGGCAATTTACACAAATTCCTCCTGCCTTTTGTTTGGGCGGATCTAATCTCCATTAAAGCAGGCAACATTCCATTTGGTGTGGGAATCTTCAGTACTGTCTAACAATTCCGCATGTAGATTGTTGTTTCTTCATTGCACCGAGGGAGAGCTAATTGGGTTACAGAAGGCCTTACTTGCACAGAGAAGCTGTCATCCCACTTTTTTATGATTTATGATTGAGCAGGAATAATCTGACAAAGCATCTGCTACGTGGTGGGTTCTGAGATCTTCTGCGCCGTTGCATTACTGTGACAGTGGATTACATTAGGGGGCCAATTATGACAATTATCCCATAATTATATGATAACCCCTGTCGAGCAGCTCTGTGCCTACTGGGAGTGGCAGCTTCAGCGCACTGAGAGAGGGATCCTCCTCAGCTGCTCTGTTTGTTCCTGTTTGTATATCAGACGTAAGTTCCACATGGCAAACATATGCACAGTAAGATCAGGGGCACAAGATATATGGAACCAGGAATGCCTAACAGCTTCCTGCATTAGTGAGACACACACACAAACACACATGTGCAAACACACATGGACACACACACACACACACGCACACACACACACACACACACACACACTGGAGGGGAAGGTTAACATCTTGAAAGCTTATCACTTTGGGCTCTGTCAAAAGAGGATACAATTGTTGCTCAGCTGAAGTCCCAGGGAGACCAATGTAAACTCGGATTCCCTTTGAAGGACCCTAGAATCTGATAAACACCAAGCAAGTAAATAAAAAAAAAACAGGCAGAGATTCAGAGATTCCTAATTCAGAGATTGGGAAATAAGGCACGGGTAGAATAATAGGAAACAAGCTAACTCTAGTGGTGCATACCTATCAGGTGTTCCATTTGCTTCACTATCACAGAGACAGCGTTGTGACGGAAGGCATTGGGGGGAATAGGGAGTAGTGCACAGAGGACATTGATAGGTCAACAGATCCATAGTTGAAGTAGAGGTGAGATACTTTTGTCAATTCGGTTGCTGAAGAGTTGACAGTCGAATCCAGGTCCCTTAAACCACGCCACGTGAGATGCGACCTTTCATCGAGAGAACCAATTAGCTTACTGAGCTTAATACTGAATAAGTCGCCTTATGAATCAAACTCTCCCTTAACGAACTCTGTTACACAGGCAAGGTGATGCAAATCTCCGAGCAGTGTTTACCAGGGACGCGAGACGCATGCCCAATGCTGGGACTATTTAAGTTCAAAGGACTATTGAAGTCTTCAAGCACACAGAGGAGCAAATAGCTTGCAGGAAATTCAGACCGTGTGCATTCTGGCTGAGCCCCAGTTGCACAACATGAAGGCCACCATGGCCTGTGGTGCAACGACTGAATGCGGCCATGGCCTTGTGGTTTGTTTGACACAGTGATTACTAGTGAAACCTGTTTGTGAGGCGCTAGAGAGGATTAAAAGTGGAGACAGAACATGGTCTGATAACCTGATGAAAGACCTGTACAGAATTGGGTTGGTAGAGGCAACGTAAGACAAGTGAAAACTTACGGGCGAACGCGGTGTGCTTTATGCTGTATGCTGCATTTCTCTCCATGTATGTATGGTTCTCTATGCATGCTGGGTTCTTTACACTGTATTGTTCTTTATACATGTGTTTCTGTCAGAACCCAGTTACTATCAGCACAGCCCTCGACACAGCAGCCCCACATCACCAATGCTATGACATCACCTAGATGCTGCAAAAATATCAAAGCTGATAAAAAGCTACGTGATATGTGCTGGCTGTGAGGGTGGGGGTTGGTTGTGGGCCTGTCCTCAGTGCTATCTTTTTCCCTGTAAGCACCAATCAAGGGCTGCCACTTGCCACATCTGAAATGAATTGCCCTCGATGAGGATGACGCTCATTCTGCTTTGATTTGGACCTCACTAAAGAACCACAGGGATATTTTTACATTTATATTTACCTTGGTGGAATCAATGGAAATATGAGGGTGTTGGGGGGCATGGTGCTAGGTTTGATTTGTTGATTGACAGCGGGCCGTCTTCCACGCGAGCCGTCTCCGAGGACAAATGTTGCCGCCTGTTTGATTGAATATAACCACGAGTCTGATGCATGCAATTCCGCAGAGAAAAATCTAAAATAATGTTGAAAATAAGTGCCGTGCACTCAAGTCAAGTAAATATTTTAAAGAAGAGAGCTACTCGCCGTCAGCGGAATATGTTGTTCTGAAAGGACCCCATTATTCTGTTTTAGGCTGTAGGCTAGAGAAACAGGACGATACGCTAAGTACAACTGGCAGCCGTTCTGGGAAGACATCAAGAGAAAGAAAAAAAGACTTAAATGCATTTTATAAATAGGGCTTAGACATGAGTTCCCTAAAACCCTTTCAGGAGCTGACTTTTCAACGGACAATAAAAAAAAAAAACTTTGCTGCTGTAAGCTGTGAAACATTGTTGAGGGTAAGTAAATTCTCATTTCCATTACAGATTACTTAATTAAAAGTAATGAGTGGTATAAAAAATATCACTCTTTACAGCGTGAATACTGAAAGCTCTCCAAAAAAAACAAAAAAACCTTTTATTTTTAATATTTTTAAAAAGCTAAACGGGAAGTAAGGAAGAGGATGTGGATAACAGGACACGCACCCATGCATTATTAATGCAGCTCTGTTCATGTATAGAAGGCAAACAGACAGATTTGTTTGTGTATTGTGAGCACCAGCAGAAATGGCTGAGAACTGATGCACTCAATATCCGGGATTTGGAACCAGCCCCCTCCCCTCACCAACCCCCTCCCCTCCTGGCTGCTTTGCTTCAAAGTGACCTCCACAGCCTCCAGCAGAACGCTAGTGCATCGTTCCTCCAGCCAGCCAGTCAGACTCCCTCACAAGGAGGGCCTCCCCCTCACATACATGTGCACATGTGAACACACTGCACACACACACACATCGTCATGGCCATTTTTAGAGAAGGGGGGGGGGGGATTTACTAAATGATTGTATCTCAGATAAGGCTTCATTTAGACTTGAATGCCCTGAGACAATTGGTTTAATTGTGTTGCATACTGAAAGTGTATCGAAGCATTCATACACATGTATTGAGTTGGGAGGCGGGAGCGTGCTTTTTTCCATATCACTGATGCTCTTATTAATCAAAGGCCCCACACAATTTAATCAAAGCCATCAGCAAAAATTGGCTCCACAAACATTACTCATACTGTACATGGTTCAATGCCAAGCCCTCCGCTGGAACACTGCGGACATTGAACTACAGCTGAGACAAAGATTCGAACATATAATTAGTAAACAGTAATAATAATTTACTTCCATTAATATGAAGACTGAAAGAAATAGTATTAATATCAGTAATACTACTAATGGTAGTAAAATGAATAACAGTAGAAGTAATATCTAAAGTAACAGAAGTAGTAGCAGTAATAGTGAGAGTAACTAGTGGTGTCTTCAGGATCTTTTCCAAAATTAAAACTGATCTAAAGCCAGCGTACCTTTCTGAAATGCATTGTCAAACATTAATCTGATTAATCCAGACACACACACACACACACAATTTGCATGTCTATACAGGAAAGCCAGCCGGTGGTGGCCCTAAAAAGAGCCAGGGAATGTGGATGGTGCTAGACATGTCTGAAGGCCTCAAGGGGGGACAATGTCATGGACGACAACCTTTTCAGTTCATATGACCTGGATCAAGACCTACTCAAACAAAAGCTGACCATGATGGGCACAGTGAGGAAA
>JAOYSI010060192.1:0-10907 GCA_025775065.1 Hiodon alosoides
CCTGGCGATTTCAAATGTTGGCAGAAAGGCACCTCTAACTGAGAGACTTACGTGTCTAAAAAGGGGAAGCACCAGGTGCAGGGTTCAGGGCATACTAAAAAAAACAACAAAAACAATTTCAAGAACTGGTCAAATAGTATAAAAAGTACTATGAAAAAACAGTTTTGTTCATATGTCAGGTTAAGCTTATTCCATGCTCTACCAGCTGAACTACAGAGCTCCAGCATTTCAACTGGTAGAGAGACAGAGCAAGGATGACAGTAACGCCAATGTTTTGGATTCCCAAAAAATTCATACATTTATAAGTCAATACATTGAATGAACTACAAGTTGCTTTTAATAAAAGCATCTGTCAATTAGCCACACAAAAAGCTCAGTGAAAATTGCTGTAGCAGATGCAACATGCGGTAAGGTTTGACCTCTCTGAATCTTAATGTCTCTACAAAGAGGAAAAAAAATAAAAATACACCACCCGCATTGCTGAATATCAGGAGCTTTGACCAATGCAATAACAGACTTTCAGTGCTCATTAGTACCATAAACTCACAACCATTGAAAAAAGGAATAATCCTTTATTATTTATAAATAACAACAAAAGCTTCAGTGACTGTTAATCGCAAAGCCCATTTACAAAACACAATCTGAAATGTAAATCGAGACAGTTGGATTCAATAAAGCATGACAACCAATTCAAGCTTCATTAAGAACAACAAGAAAAACCGTCGACATCTTCAGTGGTTCACAAATAAGCTATTAGCTTAATATATAGACAAATTGTTCACTAACTAATGATGGGTTTAATAAAACAAAGAAAACAACTCACTGTGCTTTCCGCCATGATTGCTCTGCATTATAGCTCCGCCCTCACCTCCGTTCTGAGACTGCTGGCCTGAAACTGCTCTGCGGCTCTGCAGATGGAAATATCTTGGAGCAAAGCATAAAAAGCTGACAAGTTCTCAATCAGGCACAGCTCTGAATGCCTTTCCTTTTGTGTATACGGGAGACACTGCTAGGAGTCTATCTGTTCTGTGAAGCAGACAAATACTCACACAAGTGTGCACCTGTTTTAATTCAACCCCACAAAAGGGGGGGCAATCAATTTAGAGTACTTCCCTTTTAATACTCGACTCAGAAAACCAGCTGAATTTATTCTTCGTTAAATGGCATGGGATGGGGGGAGACCTTTTACCTCCTGTTTTTATGCAGTTTAATTGTGTATAATTGGAAGTAGATCACCTTTATTATACCACTGCCATGATTTTTTTTTGCTCAGATAGTTTGTAGATACTAGTAGATGAAAACTCAATCATCCCATATAACCCAAATTACCTATTCAGCTGATTGAATGTTTTCACTAACCACAACTAGGTGAAATTATAAATAGGACTAAATCATCATTAATGACTGGTTTGTTAAATGAGAAATTTTTGGAACAGTAATTCAGTAACCCTGTGTGCTTTCCTTCAAAAGAAAATGTAATTGCTCTAATTACACATATTACACGTTGCACAAAACATCATTATGTTTTGGTTTATTATGGTTAATCAATCACAGAAAAACTTTTGTCTAGAGGTTAAATGTGCATCTGTGCAGTCCTGGAAATGACTATTCCCACTTAGCTCAGAGAATCAGCTAATGACATAGGACGCAGTTCTCTGAACAGAGCAGAGAACAGAAGCCCAGCATGTCTCTCATAGAGTGTACCCTGGGAGCTTGTTAGCCACTAGCTCTGAAACATGATAATATTTGTTTTTGAACTCTAATGATCCAAGCTCATCCCCAGCTTCCTCATCCTCACTTGGGTCGAGAGTCAGAATTGACTCGGAGTCCGTAGTGGCGTGGTTTTCAGTGGATCGCTGCACTGATTGGGGATCCGCAGGGGGGTCAGACCGCTGACTCAGATCGCTGGAGCTGGAGGGTCCCTCTGCAGTGTTGCCTTGAGCCCTATATCCCCTGTGAGGCCTTCCCTGGACAGGATAGGCCGAGGAGGGGCCGCTCTCGCTGTCATCTGACGACGCAGCAGCAGCCGAGGCCCCCGCTCGATGAGTGACGACGTGGGTGCCTTTGAGAGCTCGCTTGGGAGAGGCTCCTGCTTTAATGGGGATGGGAAGAACCGCCCTCCCGTCGTTATAAGAAGCACTACCTGAGCTGAAACCGTCTTCTATGCCCTGTCTGCTGGCACTGCCAAGAACTGGCTCGGGGCTACTAAGGAAGTCCAGGGAGTGGCCCTCTGTGGCCTCGAGGCTGGTGAAATCATCAGGATACTCCACTAGCTCTGGGCTGTTGCCATGAGAATCAGGATGCCTCTGGACCAGGCTAAGTGTGCTCCTGTGCTCATCTACACTGGCACTGCGTACCACAGGATCACCAGCGTCACCTTCAACCCCCTCACTTTCACTCTGGTGAGAGTACTGACTTAGCGCGCTGGGTATGCGGATTGCTATGTTCCTATCCATGCGATGATGGGACCGCTTCATTCTCTGACTTGGAGCATCGCCGTACAGTGGACATGGGAAGGAGAACTGGGTTTCGCCGCTATTCCTTGCGGCCACCCGGGAACTTTCTTGATCACCCCCAGGTTGCAACAAGGGAGAGTCCTTCATCATAACGTTGCTAACTAGAGTTTGAATGTGTTCATCCAGCCTTGCACTCCTGTTAAGAACTTCTCTCTTGGTGGCAACTGCCTTCTTCTGCTGACCACGTTCAAAGTTCACCTGAGAGTGACACACGTTTTTATTGGATTTGTTTTTTAGCAAATCCTCCTGCATCTTTCTGCAGCGTTCCTTCTGTTGGTGCTCTCTCAGAACTTTAGGGTTGGTCTGCTGGAGCCTGAGCCGGAGGGTGTTCGTCAGGCCATACGTCAGCTTCCGTCTCGGGTCAGACTTGGGGTGAGTCCTCTCCTGCCTCTTTGTTTTAGCCTTCTCTGTGGGGGAGGTGGCCAACTGGGTCGCAGAGTTTGCCGGGAGTCCACTGCGCTTGGTCCTTGGAGTGGGCGACGGCCTGTGCACGGGCGATATGCTAGCAGCGCGGACCTCCGACACAGACCTCTCCTCCGCTGCAGGTCGGTACAGCCAGGCTAGATTGGGGTGGACAGAGAAAGGCTGCTGCTGGGACTGACCGTTCAGCTGGGAGAGCTCAGCGAGAAGAGCATTCAGTAATGGCAGCTGCCTCAAGGCCTCACCGAGTACGGTTGGTGCAACCGGAGTCTGCTGCGCTCCTCTGGGGTTTCTAGGTCCATCCGCATAATGCATCACACTCTGGCCATATTCAGGGACCTCATTTGATCCCTCATACCTGTCATCCTCTGAACAGAGATCCCCTATCCTAAGACCATCCATCTCTGCATTTATGAGCCTGCATCTATTTTCCTCACATTCCAGCTTTTTCTCTGGGCATCTGTAATACAGCGGTGGAGGGCAAAATATGTCAGGATTAATTTCAATGTCAAAAGCAGTTTGATTGACTTTGATGCCTTCTGCTTGCTTTCTTGCATATTCAGTTTGTGTGCCAGTAGATGTGAAACGCCCAGTGTGTGGCTCTGGGTCTGACACCATAACCTTGGTTTGCTGTTCTTCAAGTTCAACTTTCTG
Organism: Hiodon alosoides; assembly: GCA_025775065.1. Classification (NCBI taxonomy): domain Eukaryota; kingdom Metazoa; phylum Chordata; class Actinopteri; order Hiodontiformes; family Hiodontidae; genus Hiodon; species Hiodon alosoides. The sequence continues at coordinate 3,591 of JAOYSI010060192.1, forward strand.
AAAGTGCTCTGAATGGCAATCTAGTCGTGGCTGGGAGCTCCCTTTAATGTCTTTACCACCATTCCCTTTAGTTGAATCTGGCACGCCTCCAGCTAACAATACAGCTTGCTCAGAGTTATCCTGTGTTGAGCCTACTTTGTAAATTCTGCTTTTGGGTATATGTTGTATCAAACTCGCCCCTAAACTCAGAAGTTTATATGCCAAAGACATGTTACCTATCTTTTCACCCATCAGATTGCAAATAGGAAAAATCCCCTTTTCCCCATGGGTAGATGGTGTGCAAATACCGTGCTCCTTGACATCCATAATTATCTTGTCAGTCAGTTTAGCCAAAGAGATTAAAGAGCTCCCCACTAGTTTAGGAACCTTGTCACGTAAGTCCAAAACCATTGCATAGAGAGGCGTGTTGGACAAATGCATGTGGAGCAAATCGTGGTGTATTTTAAATAAGCACGACTTTCCTCTGTTAAATGAGTATTCAAAACATACGAAACGAGGTTGAAGTAAAAGATCAGAGGAAGATATGTTTTCCTTCTCACTGTCCGAGTCGCCCTGTAGCAGAACATCGTCGCAATCTCTCTGATAAATCACTAACGTGGGAAAATCCAGAAGACGGACTCCTACCGCAGGCTTTAGATTCTTCTTCTCTTCACCAATTTGATTTATTCGAATATATTCAACTAAAAACTCGAAAGAAAACAATGTTTCAACTATATCTGACTGATTAGCCATTTTCTCCAAATCCCAACTGGCAAATCCCCTCGTTCAAATACCATATCGTCGCATGTTTACACCGCAATGTTACGTGACCAATGAGATCTGGGAGTCGTAGTTTTATTTTACTAGAAGTACTGGAGTGGCCAACAGAATGTAGTTTGTACGTTACTTCTAGATTTTGTTCTTCCCAACAGATTGGATTTGTGGCAATGTTGAATTATTACAGTATACTGTTTAATAAAGAGTTAACATTTTGGTTACAAAATAATAATCACTGACACATTTTGACAATTTATTTGAATGCATTACTCGACTTAAAATCATTTTAAATTATGTGTTTTAGATTATCAGTATCTTAATAACAAGGACGGCCACGAGCACAGCGTTGTCGTTTTAAATCCAAATGCTGTCATGCAATTGTAGCTTGTGTTTTCTTCAAAGTTAGGAAACTTGCTTTTTGCAACAACTTTGGAGTAAGTTACTTCCATCACCATAAATGCTCTGGAATGTGTAGGCCACAGTACATGTTTTGAGGGACTTAATCATTCTGGAAAATGAAAACCTGTCCTATCTTATCCGTTGTTCTGGATATATACCATTAGTCTATTACTGATACTAGTGTTATAACGATAACTAACTATAAATGCAAACATAAAAAGATGGCCAAAGATGTTGACAGTGACGACAAGATAATGATTAGTCCCTAGAGCTAAAGACTTAGGTCAACGATTTTATCGTCTCGAATAGGGCTAGTGGAAGCCCGATGGTACAATAAACGAAGGATGCAAAATAACTTGTTGGATCTTATTCTGGAGATGCATATATCTAATCATTATGAGTAAATCGATTTCCATACGTTATCTCAAATGTCACACTAGCAACTGCGTTGACTGATGGAGGCCAAAAGGACGCAGAAAGGTTTGATGGAGCTCAAAGCGGGTGTTAGGACATAGACTTTCGAACAGACTTTCTAGCAACACCAGAAACGTTATAACACGTATATCTGACTGTGTAAATTGCCATTATATATATATATATATTGTGTGTGTGTGTGTCACTTTGAGTAGATATTGTTCTTCTGAATAGAAGAAAGTATTTTGCCTTTACTGATCTACGAGCTGTATTTTAATAAGTGGAAATATTTTTTCCACATTTTATACAGGTGTTGTGTTTAAATTGTGCTGTAAAAGAGGTCTATATTGCGGCGTGAATCTAATGCCGAATAAATTAACTGAATTAAAATAATATTTATTTTCTGAAACCATCCAGCTGGTGCCACTAGTACTCCAATTTACGGCTTGGAAGCAAGCCACGTTGCTCTATCCAAAACTCGCATTTTAAAGATCATAATGACAATACATGGAGGTTCTTCATGTAGTTTGTCTGTGCAATCAATGCATTCGTGAGTAATTCATTATATAATCGGCTTATCATTTTGAAACCTATGTTTACTCCTCGTGAAACGAAAAAACTTCACATTCTGGTAAAACTACTGTTCTGATCGACATTTCCAAAGTCAAGTAAATCAGCACACCGCTGGAGGTCTCGCTGCCCTTCGACAAATCAGCGATTGACGTGGGAGGAGCTCTCGGCCGTTTGCACTGTCAGGTCGGTGGAAGAAAAGACTTGAAAATTGTTCTATTGCAGCCGAGACGGCTGATTGACTTGTGATGTGAGATAGTGCCATTCTAAACAGTGACAGAAACACGAGTTTGCCAGCAAGGACACTAATCCGGACAAAGATTTTTTAGGATACCATGGGATTTTCTAATGATGCTACCGGTGGTAAGATTACGTTGTTATTATTTTTGTTTAGACTAAACGAATCTACTAGCGGTTGACTGCGCTGGAAAAACTGAAGTTAAGTTGGCTACCTTCTAGCTCGTTGGCTACCTGTGATACTGTGACACTGAATGGCTTTGCTGAGCTGCAAAAACTGCAACAATGGATCTGCCGTTGTTGGAACTTGATAGTTTGCGGGCTATTTGTGCTGGTGGAACCATACAGATTTGGCTACAAAGCAAATAAAACACTTAGCTGGTGAGTAGGTAGAGTTTTTGTAGGAGAATCAGTGTGGGTAAATTAGTTAAAGTCAGTGGAGAGTTAACAAGGCGTTACAAAACGACACGTACTTTACATGTGTAAAAACATGTTTAACTATTTATTTCAAGCGGTTCGAAGGTTTACCAATTCAAAAGCCTGACAATCTGGCGTGTGTAATAGATTAAAATTAAAGCCGTATAATGGGTTTCGATGGGGTAGTTATTCAGCAAAATGACTTATACATTGTTGGTTTATTTGCGGAGTACCCCATGTTTACCCTGGTTAAGATTAGTATCAATTCATTTAGTATCTAAATGTATTCATTTAATAAATTTAGGTTTGTTATTATTGTGTATCTAACGTCAATGTTACGAATTAACCAGCTAGAAACGAAAATAGTTCATATGTGGTTACCGGTGTATGGATGGATTTGTATTGAATATGATAGCTAGCTTCTGCATGATGTTAAATAAAACGCCAGTAGGGGGCTTTATCTCCCACCTTGATGGTTCTTTTCCTGTTTTTATGAAGACAAATAGGGGAAGGATTTGTGTTTTCTTTGTATACTTATATCCTCTACGGAAAATGCAATTGCTTTTATCAAACAGTGTGTTGCGACTAAATGGAAAGATATGTTACGTCAATTTATTTTGATGTTAATTCCTGTAATAAACCAGGAATCAAATGTTGTCATCCGTTTTTGCCAAAACCCCCTGAAGAGAATAAATGTAAATGTATCATAATTTGCCGCCCGAGATGTAACGGCTACCGGCGGCTGTCCAGACATGAACCGCCTGGCGACACATATAACTCATTTTGCCCATTTGTTTCGAAAAGTTGGTTTCTTGGGGAAACCGACTGATGTGGTATCAACATTTGAAAGTATTAGTGTAGATTTTTATTGACGCACACTTGTTTTCAAATTTGCTAACTAAAACACTGTTGGTTGCTAATTTATCTTATTTAAAGTCAAACCTGATTTTCTTTGCGTGGGGGCGGAATTGATCTAAATCTTTTTATTATGCATTAGCTATTGCATTCAGTAGGCTATGCGTGCAGTTGATTTGTTGTATGTCATTTTTATCACTTCGCTATGTCTGTTAAATACAGAGCTATTTTTTTTTTTAAAGAATCAGGCTTTTAAAACATGGCAAATATACTACCTATTACATACAATATTTTAAGGTATTATGACTTTGTTTGTTTTGCAGACGTTTAAGAGACTCAAAACCTAAAATAAACAACACATTTTAACAAATTGGCATGGGGGTTGTAGATGATATTTACCCATTCATCAAGTTAGCCATAATATACAAACATCAGTTTTCATAATGACCTTTTCTTTGTATCTATCGTCATAATTTTAGATAGAATATGGTTGTTAGGGCATATGTTTTGTTCAATTTTAATGTTCTCATTTTTCTTTTCTATACAGTACATCTGTGATACGTTTATCTGTACGTTTAAGATCTAGAAGATCTGTTGCATTGATTTGAAGCTTTGGCTTTATCCTTTAAATACCAAGAAACCGCATGTGACACATTTTAACCAGTTGGCAGCTTTTGTTACTAAGCAGTAGTCTCAGTGGAAGCCGGTAAAACACTTTGTGGGTCTTACTCTCAAGCTCACTTTCCTACTTATTGGCTTGAATTACGCAACACTGCCTCGACAATGAAGTTCAAATTAAGTGATTGTACAGATAAAATGGGATCGTATTGGACAGCAATGTAAACATTCAGCATGTCCATTGACATGTGTTGATGTAGGTGATGTTATATCTCTGGCCAGTAGTCACTTGCAGATCCTTTATGAGTGATGGCTTGTTAAAGGTTATGAAAATAGATCCTCTGATAAATTAGTTATTGATCTGTTTAAGCCTTTGCTCACAGGAGGTGAGTTGCTCTGTGGGTGGGACGTGAGATTAAAAATATCCAAACTGCAAACAGACTTGTCCATGAATGATTTTAAAATCGGATCACTGATCAAAGGGTTGGGATGACCTCCCAGTGGCATACATAAATTATAGCAGGGCGGGATGCATTTTAATAGCTCAGTGAGCCCAGATGTACTATTCCATGAGATCTGAGGTGTCTTGACTCAAAGGTTAGTCATTATTTAAATATGATTCAAAGAAGAATGTATAATCCTGTCTCTACTGAAACGCCCACAAGGAAGCTTTGGACATGTAAAGGCCGTGGACCAATCGGCAAGACGCGGGGGAGGAGGTTCTTATCACCCAGGCCCCAGTGATTTGAGCGTGCATTTATTTTTAATGAAGAGCATAAGGTGGGTTCATGAGCTTAATTCTCTCTCCTTACCTGCCTTGGATCGCGGAACAAACTCCCCCAGGGGAGTCTGCCCGGAAGCAGAGCGATCAAGACTCAAGGTGTCCGTTACATACGGCCACCTTGGGTCTCAGAGGTGGCAAAGAGCTGAAGTGCAGTTTATTACACTGCGGAGGGATTGCGAGATGACATTAGTTTATTGGCATTATTATTCTGTTTTGTTAACAGAAGGATGGAGGGGTTCGGAGATATGACGACGGGTTTGTTCGCGTTGGAGCAAAGGTACAGTTGACGCGCCTAGTTTACTGAGAGGCATCACTGGGGCAGTGACGTTGTCACGGAGGAACGGATGGCATTTGGAGATGGAGGAGGAAGTGAGACGCCCCAAACAATTAGCTTGCTGGCTGGTTTCTCCCGTTTGGTACCTCTCTCTTGCAGCTGCCTGGGAAGATCTTACGTGGGTTATTGTATCCTGCTTCTGCATGTTTTGATTGTCGCCGAGCCTGATTCACTGGGCCTCTGTGTTTTGAGGGGCTTGGTTTGTTTGCACGCAGCAGTGGTGGCCTGAAATGGCCACAAAGAGTAGGGAAAGGAAAGCAAAGGATCGCTTTCATTGCCACAGAGACGGGGTGGGGGTTCACTTTGACGTTGTCATCCAGATAACTGATGCTTATGACCCCATGTGTCTCCGAGAGACACAGCTGTCGTTGTCCATTTTTTGTGTGTGTCACCGCCATGCTCGAGTAGGGAATATTTGTACGCTGTTTCTTCTTACCAGAACATTTGTTACAGTCAGAGATGATGAAGATTAAATTGTCATCAACAGCTATGTCAGAGGAAAGGGTTAACAGAGTAGCCTTCCTAGTATACTATTTAAGTGTTTCTACAGTGGATTGCTACCTTAATTAATACTGTTCCTCTTTTCTCAGATTTGAACCTAAACCTACTGGTCAAAACTCTGTCACCCATGCCACTCTGCCTCCTGCTGTTGTAAATGGAAAATGCAATATTAGGTATAGCACCACATTCTAATGGAATACAAACAGTGAGCATAGTTGGGACAGTAAGGTGATGTTTTGTTTTGTTCTTTGGTTTGATCCTACATGATGAGATATGTGGTGTCTGGGAACCGTAGTGCCGGATCATGCGTCTCTCACCGAAAATCCTGAAGTCCTCTATGATCCGGAGTGCAGAAATATAACTGCAGGTCTGTTTTTATGAGGGAGCTTTGCTTCGGAGCCGGTTGGACGAAACATGCAGCTATACCTCTAGACACACTGAATGGATTTAGCCCGCCTCACTCGTTCTCCTGACAGGCCATGTCTCGCTTTTTGTCTGCTCGCCCTTGGGAGAGTTGGCCCCCTGGACGCTGTGGGGAAATGTTTGCATATTAGGAACAATGGAGAGGAAATCAGCCTTGATCTTCCTCAAAACAACATAAAAATAAATTCCCTGTCATGGAGGGTTTTTAAACAGAAATGTTTTAAAGACTGTAAGTTAGCCTGTATATATATTTTTTTGTTCCGATTTCTTCTGTATTCTCTCCTTTTTTAGTTCATTAAGTGCAGATGTAGGAAACACTGGCCGTTCTGTACGGCAAAGCTTGTTTCTGTGTGCCATCCTGAAGCCGCGCATATCGGACGAGGTCCTGCACATTCGGCCTCAGGGTCACAGGATCTGGAGCAGCACCGGAGCGGATCCTCTTCACCTGAGCGCCGCACACCTTCCCTCCCTGCCGCGTTTGATTTGTGTTGACTGTAGTTCTGGGCTCTGGGCTCTCGAGGACTGGGGATGATACGGCGAGCGGCGTCTCAACTCCGATGGTTATGGAAGGAGATCGCCCCTTCTGCGTTTCCAGTGGCAGTTAGTGTCCAGGGGGTGGGGTGGGGGAGGTTGCATGACAGCTCTGAGACCGGGCTCACGTCCGGCAGCCCGATTGCAATGACGTTTGTCACAAAGAGCGTGCCCTTGAGCGCACACTCTGTCTCTCAGCACCCGGCCGGTGCGTCTGCTTTGATGGAAAGTGAGCTCATTTGTCATCTGTGTTTAAACTCCAGTAATAGCTGCTCCAGTGTGTTTGTTTTAGTCAGTTTACGCCTAGTAATAGCTGCGTCAGTGTGTTTGTTTTAGTCAGTTTACTCCTAGTAATAGCTGCGTCAGTGTGTTTGTTTTAGTCAGTTTACGCCTAGTAATAACTGCGTCAGTGTGTTTGTTTTAGTCAGTTTACGCCTAGTAATAACTGCGTCAGTGTGTTTGTTTTAGTCAGTTTACG
>JAOYSI010060192.1:11007-25489 GCA_025775065.1 Hiodon alosoides
CCTAGTAATAACTGCGTCAGTGTGTTTGTTTTAGTCAGTTTACTCCTAGTAATAGCTGTGTCAGTGTGTTTGTTTTTGTCAGTTTACTCCTAGTAATAGCTGCGCCAGTGTGTTTGTTTTAGTCAGTTTACTCCTAGTAATAGCTGCCCCAGCGTGTTTGTTTTAGTCAGTTTACTCTCAGTAATAGTTGCCCTGGTGTGTTTTAGTCAGTTTACTCCCAGCAATAGCTGCTCCAGTGTGTTTGTTTTAGTCAGTTTACGCTCAATAATAGTTGCCCCAGTGTGTTTGTTTTAGTCAGTTTACTCCCAGCAATAGCTGCTCCAGTACGACTTTTGTCGGGGCTGCCTGGAACAGTACTAAAGGGTTTTAGTTGAAGCCACAGTTGAAACTGCAGCTGATCGAGAGAATGAGCCCACTGAGTGTGGTGCATGCTGGGATGCCAGCATCCTCAGCCCGCCGCCAGGCTCCCTGTATAGATCAGAGTAGTCCCAGGTTGGTGTCAATGAAGGTGAATTAGTCAGTGTTGGAACTGCCTTATATTATTTATCGTTTGTTTAGCAGATTCTTTTCATCCCAGAGAACTAGGCCTACAGGCTGGCTGTCTGCTGGCATTTGCCTCATGTGTGGTGTGTCAGCCAGTGAACTGTTCAAACGACATTCTTGCTTGTCTGTGTTTTGTCTTTTCCTTTTTATGTAACAGCTGTCATTTGGCAAGGGATCAAATTCCACAAAGCAAGTCGTGTTTTGCAAATCCTGTGAACTCATTTTCGCCCCATTGCTATCGTGAGGTCCCTGTTGGACTTGCCGATAGTTTTGTAGCACTTGTTTAATGTGTGCAGCCTCCCAGGACTGGCACGATAAACTGTCTCCGTGTTTAAAATGCCGTGTCTCTCAGTTGTTTCTTTACTATTACATCTAGCAAGGTTTAAATGGTACATGTACAATCCTGCAATCGCAACAGGGGGAAATTTGACGTATATATCTTTTTAGGGGTTTAGTGTACAGTCCTATGGTGAAGCGCTGAACCTGGAATTATAAAGTTGCGTGCTTGGAAGCTCTATTACACAGAAGACTCAGAAAGTGGATTGGTGATCTTTTGAATGTTCCCTGTGCGTGCTCTGCCGGCGCCAGGTTCAACACGCTTTCCCCCATTCACTAAAGTGACTTCCTCCTGCCACTGTAAGTCTTCCGTCTCGTTACTGTGGTATCTCTGGCGTTCACAGGAGCGCAGACGGGGGCTGCCGGTGATATCCGCCGACGGCTTCAAGAGCTGCAGGCTTCTGTGAAAAACACTGCACATTTCTGCCCCGAGTAACTGTGGGAAGTCGGCAAAATGCAGCCAATCAGAAAAGGATGTTGTGATCCGCGCTCTCTCCCTCCCTCCCTGTGCCCCAACTCCCTTTCCCACGGTGCATTCTGTAGATTTGCTGATCGGCCACAATGCAGAGCCCAGAGGGAATGGGGTGGCAAAGCACTTTTCAAACTTTGTGCTCACAAAGCAGAAAATGTCCCGGTAGATTTTCTGGAGGGGCACGTGACCTGGATCAGGTCTGAGTTCTGGTTCCTTAGTGCACCCCCCGGTTCTGTGTTTTTAGTTACTATTAGACAGCGTTGTGCTTTCAATTTGGTAAGGCCAGTGCTGATCCTCTCAATGGGATCCATGCTGTTTATCAAGCATGTATTTCAACTCCATTGTGTTCCCTTAACACCTTCCACAGGAGAGACGGTGTCACTGTTCTCACACTGTGTGATGGATCGTCTCGGTTTTTGTAGTCTGTGTGCCGTGTGTGCACTTCCCAAATAAGGTCGTGCTCTTTGCAGCGGCTGCAGTGGACGCATTAGGGGGCGGTGGTGGCGGGCCAGAATGTTGTTTTCTTCTGTAAGTGGGTTTTCACTGTTCTTCATGGCGGATACAGAGGAACAGAATGCAGGCTTGAGCTTTGACTGCGTTTAACGGGTCGGTCGTGCCTCGGGCTCCGAATGTGGACCGGAGTCCCGTCGAGCATTGTTCCCATAGCACATTGATGGGGATTAAAGTGCTATGGGAACAAAATGGGGATCATATAAAACAATGTATTAATTATAGACCTTTTTATGTCAGCGGTGTCTATGGAACGACCAACGCCAGTACATCCTGCTTTGAGCTCCTTCAAGCGCCGTGTACACCGACTCCTCACAGGCAGCGGTGTAGCTTTAGGCTTGCCCGAGAAGACCGGTACTGATGCGCCACCCCCGTCAGCAACAGTGCTTTTGTTAATGGGGTTGAGCTTGGAGGCTTGTCCTGCCTCGGAAAACGTAACGCATACAATGCTCCGTGTAATCGATCCTCTACGACACTGACGTGCTGTATCCGCACCTACGCCACGGCTTGGATACGTCGCATTCCGTTTCTCACGCCACGCTGGCTCGGACCCACAGTTGGGATGTGTCAGGAGTTTGGCTGATGCTTTGGATCTCTGGCCCTAGTGTGGTTAGTGCCCCAGGTGGGATCTGGCTTTATCACTGCTGCAACAGTTCCTTCTTCACGCCGTTCACAGAGCTGGTTATTTGAGGTTATCAGTGTTGGGCGAGAGATTATCTTTCTTTCTTTCCTCTCTCCCCCTTGGTTGACCCTGGAGATACTCTAGCTGTGCTGCCGTTTTGCATTGTTTTTTTCCAGTAGAATTCAGTTAGGTTTAGATTTTTGGCCATTTAGTTCCTGGTGTGATTCAGAGTACAGAAATCTGAACGTGGCAGGTCTACGTTATGTCCTCATCTCAGTTTATTGACCTGGAAGAAGACCATTGACACGTAAGCATGCGATTGGACGAATGTCCGTAGAAGCCAAACTAGGGTGTGCCGGCGAGGTCAGCAGTGAGTAATCGGCGGCGTTAACGTTTGCCCAGGTGTCTATTGTCTGGCCGAAACGCTGGGGAAAAACCTCACAGTCGGAGTTGCTGACCAGATCTCAGTGCTTTGTCGACCTGCTTTAGAAAGTGACAGAAAGGCGGCGTTTCACATTTTTCCCCAACAGACCGCGGCAACCCGAGCCTGCAGGGTGTGCGTTGTAGTCTCCTGCCTGGCAATATTGGGTGGGCCTGGGGGATGTGAGAATCCCATGGGAGATGAAAGGGGATGCATTCATCCTCCTCGCTGTGATGTGAATGAGGTGTGCATGGGAGGATTTTGGGCCGAGTGAGGGGTGTGGGGGTGGCGCTCTCTCCGGCTAATGAAAAGCTCTCGTGTGCCTGCCGATCGGATGAAAGAGAAGTGGCTACGCGTGTGAGGGCTCTTACCTCCTGTGAGTTCATCCTGTCCTTCACAGACTGCTGTTCATTTGCATGGCACCGGGAGAATCGGTGCTCCTCTGAAATGCCGTGCTCGAACGAAGAGCAATAAACGGGAGAGAAAGTCATTTAGGGCGTGCTATTTTTTATGGCTTTTAGATTAATCTGTTGCTTATCTTCCGTCATCTGCCTCAAGCGGACTGGCTGGAACGACCACAAAACAATCCAGTTGTTGCTGTTGAAAGTTGTTAGGGAGTCCCTCGTTAAGGTCTTTGTGTCCCACAGGACCAGAAAGCACAGAGATGACCCGCACTTGTCAAGGTTAATTAGTTGCTTTTATAGTTATCTGTAAGTAAAAGAGGCGGCGCAGTTTGACTTCGAAGTAATTTAATTTTTTTCTGTTTAATTAGGGGACTATACGAAGGAGGGTGGTGGGAGAACCCAGAGCGTCAGGGTTTCTCGCCTGGTACCTTAAAGGATGCATCTCCTTGTTGCAGGGGGAGCAGTGACAAAGGAGTTAATGCGGGGTTCCAATGCTCCTATGTGAGGAGAGGCATCTTTAGGAAAGGGACTGAACCCCAATAGTTTCAGCATCTGCATTTAGCTGAATAAAAGGCTGTTGTTAAAGTTGTTGAAGCTATGTAAGGTGCTCTGGGTTAGAGTTAAACATAAATGCTGTAAAGGTGAACTTGGCAGTCAAGTATTGCCACTTTTCATACGGCACTGTATCGTTTCAGTTCGGAAGCACTCACGCCGTATTTACTCTGCCTGTGTTCTCTGCTTCCTACGTGCTAATTGGTCTGCTTCTCTGATCTGTTACCCAGAGGGCTGTGCGTGTGTGATGTACAACCTTTAGTGATGTCACTAAAATGGGGGCATGGGTTGGTGACACGCGATCCGGAACCTTATCAGCCAAAGGGGTGCCAGCTTCCTGATTGGAAGCATGGAAGTGGGAAGGGGCCCTTCCGGAATTTCTGCGGGGCGAGGACCAGTGCCTGGTTTGGGATCCGTGAGTGGGATCCGCTACCTTCCTCAACTGAAGGTTTCCTGCAGGGCTGCGGCAGGGCTTATGGTGGGTTTAAGCTTCATGTGTAATCGATGATGGGCAGACTCCATTGGACACTGTGTCACAAAGGTACGGTGTAATCACGGGGCGTTCCACCCTGCCACGTTATCTGGCCTCCTCAAATGAGCTGCCGTCCAGGTCTTGACATCAGTCGTCCGCATTAATCCACAGTGCATCTCCCTCGTATTTGTCCGAACTGGCTTTAAAGTGTGCTGCGGCCTCCTCCAGTTCCTGGGCCGAAGTGGTTTTCTGCCTTTTTGTCTTCTTTAAAAGGAGCCCTCATTATAGCCAAAGTAAGGCTTTTATCATTTTCCTTTCTTAACTTGGCAGACATCGTTATCCCCGTCGTCCTCAGACCTTACAGCTCACCCTTTCCCATTACACAGCTGGATAAATATCAGCACTAATGGCAAACGCTACATTTAAAAGTTGGCGCTGTAGAGTGGAATACGCCGATTTTAACCTGCCAACTTCCAGTTTCGAGCGGGTTCGTTCACCAATACTCCACCCTGTGTCGTCAGGTTTAAAGCCAGGGTAACCCTTGGATGTGCTGGCAGGGTCAAGTGCAGATGACCTGGAGGAGAGCCCGGTTACCCAGGGGGCTGTGCATGCACACATGCACGGTGTATCTTTGCTTAAGGGACCCGGAGCTCAGGCAGCCACAAAGACCTGATGCGGTCGGTGCGAAACTTGTTGACGTCGGTCCCCCACCACGTCTAAACGCTCTTTGCATTTGATAACGAACCGCAGCAGAGGCTACCCAGCCGGGATTGTCTTTCTGATCCAGACTGTGGATCCTGGGGACTGCGTTAGCTCTCAGGGCTGTGAGGCTTCCACATGGTCACCACCAGCACTAGATCTTCAGGATCTTCCTGCCTTCTCGTCATTTGTTTGTGAAGATTTTGATGAGTTTAGTTTCGGGGGTGCTGGCTTCAGGGCATCATAGCTATGAACACACTGCAGCTGTGAGTCTTCCTCATTGTCGGTCCATCTAAGTCCCTGGCCTTTAACAGGCCTATGCGTCACTGTGCTGGATCAGATATTTGAACTGATGACTGGTATGATTGCTCTTGCATAACTGAATTTACTCGATTTTAAGACATCTGTCATTTTTATATAATGCAATTCCGTTTTAAGTTGATCTGATATAATGCGCCTTGTATACTTTGATTTTCGCATACCCCCTGGTTGGAAACCACTGCTGTGGGCCATTCAGTAATGCAGACCTTCCCAGCGTGTAAACGAAACATGCGGCTTTGCTGCCTTCCCCACATGGCTCTGTGTAAATACAGGGCAGCCCCTATTAGGTTTCAGCCCCACGTCTACACTGGGGCTGGTACGTATTAACTGTAACACACATATTGCTACACTGGGGCCTGCTTGTATTTAGTCACAGAACCACATTGGATATCCTGCATTTAGAGTCGCAAAACTACACTAGGGCTGCCCTGTATTTACTGATACACACAACGCTACTTTGGAGCTAGCCTGCAGTTACCATAACACACCCACAAATACTGGGAAGGGCCTACAGTCATATGTGCACACACACCTACATGGGGGCTGGCCTGTATTTACACACACACACACACACACACACAGAACTTCAATGTATTTATTGCTGTATTCACAGCCAACACTGGGGCTTTCTTGTATTGACAGTTACACAGACACACTGGGGCTGGTCTATATTTAGAGTGGGCCAACCAAGAAAAGGCTTTTTTTTCCCTCCAATGCCTTTTGTGTGTTTTGATTACAGATTTGATTTAACCTGTCAATTACCTGCTGAGCGGAAAACCGAGAACTCGAGCTGGACAAGTGTCCACCCTCTCGCTTCTCTGCCATTGGTTCTTTCCTCCTGCAATCTGTAAAAGTGGTTGCCAGGAGCATGTATATAGACAGAATAATTTTTTATATTATGAAATGATTACTGCGGACAATTGGACTGGGATTGCATCGAGCGATTTCTGGCTTTTTATAATTATTTGGTTACCGCAGCACTCTGCACAACCGGCGTGTTGAGCTACACTGGCAGATGGTGGCATTTGACATTTCCAGAGTGAGGTAAATCCGGTTCCATGCTTTCCTGCAATTTTGCTTAATTGGCTGAGAACGAGGATGCAAAGTATTCCCCCCCCCCATAAAAGGGTTTGCTGCGTCCATAGGCCGTACGTGCTTTTCGGACAGTGGCCGGGTCCCCGGATTGTGTCTTTCCTGCTGGAAAAATGTGTACCGCGATGACAGATAGCACTTATTCACTACTGAATCAGGAGCAGCTGGAGCGAGAGGAGGGTTTTCCTGATTATGGTACAAACCCCCTGGGTTTTTACTGAGTGAGGGGGGCATGGGACAGACCGGAGCAGTCTCAGATTCATGGAAACGCAAGTGTGCACAGCTTTCACAGTGGGTTTACAATGCAGGGAGGAGGTTGCACACATGGAGACGTGTGTGTGTGTGTGTGTGTGTGTGTGTGTGTGTGTGTGTGGGGGTGTGTGGGTGGGGTGGGTGGGGTTTGTCAGGCCATTGGCCAGTAATGCTCTCCCCAGCTAAAACTGGCAAGCAAACACGGTGAATCCCACACAGTTCTCCCCTGGCTGCTTACCCCTTCCAGCCAACTCCCCAAACCGCCCCATGCCCAGCTGCTTTCCGTGGGCTCCCTGATTCATGGCAGTAGGGGGTGACTGATCCCTGATGTCATGTTACCTGGGCACCGGCATTCTGCAAAAGCATAGAGCAGACTTCTGCGATGACAGAGGGAACACAATATCCAAACCACTCCTGGGTGGCTGTGATTTTAGTCAGAGGCCGGACATCCTGAGGACACTGCCGCTGGGAATGGGGAGATCTGTGCTTGTTTGGGTATTTCTTATCCAGCCACTGTACCGGCGCACGTATGAGATCCATTTACAAACGTTTAAGTCGCATCGAATCACCTCCTACGCCAAATAATTCCTGTGTGCTTTTTTTTTTCTTTTTAAAGCAGTGGTAACAGTGCCACGCTTGGAAAGGGGTTTTTTTTTCTTCCCTTCCTTGACTGCTTTGCTGAAGAGTGGCAGCCAAGCACAATTGGGCCCCCGAAGACTTGGGAGAGCAGCTGGTTCACTTTTAAATGGCGGCCGGCTCTCGGAAACCGGAAGGGCGCTGATGGCAGCGGCCGAGGACGAGCACGGGACGGGAGCGTGGCAGGTCCGTCCAGCGGGCACAACTTTCTAAATAAAATGGGTTTCTCTAGCACTCACCTAAGGGAGAGACCGTGAAGGACAAGCATGGGTTATATTTTCTTTCTTTAAAATGACTTCAATGACTTCAATGGCCTTTATTGGCATGGCAAAATGAATTATGTATTGCCAAAGCTCACAAACATGCTTATTTATATAAATTGCATCTGAATGTAGGAAAGCCATGCTCTCCTCCTCTCCGTCTCTCTTGTCTCTGAGGGGATCCACTAGTTTGTTGACTTTGGTCCCAGCGGCAGTGACTCCCTGTTTGTGCGTTTATTTGTTGTGCGCGTTGGGCTCTCGTCCCAATGCGGGGCGCAACCAGAACCATCCAGCGAAGTACAGATACTAAACACAGTAAATGTATTGTTTAAAAGTAGCTGACTGTGAAAATCACGGCTTTGGCCCGATGGTATGGAGAATGAATGGAAGTACTTGAGCCTGTGGTGTCGTCTACATCTCACTCTACAAGCAGAGGCCCTGAAGAGGATTGCCTTGCGCCGGCCTCATGCCAGCCGGGCGGCGGTGGCTGCTCATTTTCGAGCCCTTCTGGTGAGGACGGCTGGTGCAGTGGAACCCCCTCTAGAGTGGTGAGCAGGACAGACAGCATGGGTGGGTGCCCAGCTGGCTGGGCCTGGTGCCCTGGTGGCATTTTTGGCCTTGTGAGGTGAGTCTGGTGCCTCCACAGTTCCCCCAGTGGGTCCTCTTCTCTTTTTGGCTCAGACACACTCCCTAGCCCTGGATTGGCCAGGGAGAACTCCAGCTCCTGGGGTCTTGGGAGTTCTGGGCAACCGATTTTGGCTTGCTGTAGGCTGGGAGATTCCCCCTATCCAACTGTTGGGCCTGGACAAAGCCACCAGGCTGCCATCTCCTCTTCGCCTGCCTTCTCTTGTATTCCACCTCGTGGCAGATGTCCCATCTGAGGCCAAACACAGCACATTATCTGGGACAAATCAATAAATTATTCTTATTATTATTTTTGTGCTGCTGCGTGCGTAGAGAATTCAGAATGTTTTGAATTCTCGTGCTCTGAAAGATACCTTGTTGTGGGGTAACTTCTTATATTGATCTAACGATTCTAAAAGAGCTGATTTTTTGCGTTCTTAGAGCAGTTTCTGTGTGAAAGCTGGACCAAATATTGGCGAATGGGACTCCGCCTTTTCTGTGAAGTAATGACAGCACATTTGATCCCAGAGGACATAAACAATGGATCAATCGTGTTGTTATGAGTGGCTGATGAGAGCGGGTTCCAGTTCCATCCCCCGATTTGGGAACAAGACGGTTGATGGGCTACGGTAACCCCAGTGCGGGTCGGTCGAACTTAACAATGCAAGGCTACAAAGGGGGAAAAATAACTTTGGGGTACTTCCTATGATGCCTGAATTTGGTCATAAACGTATTGGCTGTGTTCATGCTGAACGTCTACACATTGTTTGTACACATAGCATTCATGTGGCCGTGAAACAAAACAGGCAAATTTAGCTCTGTCCCAATGGGTCGAAATAATAGGCAGATACAATTTCCCTCGTTGGGAACACAACGATTGTTCTTTTGCATGTGTGAGCTGGTTTGTTTGTCTCGGGGAACCAAGCTGTCGACAGCTGTCATTAGCTGGGCACCATTACACCCCAGTGTGGATTCGACTGGGTTGGCGTTGAGGGGGATCAGTGACCACAGACAGCTGCCTTGTTGGTGAGGAGAGGGGTGCCCCAAGCTGGCAGGATTGCAAGGCCCGCATTAGTGGCGTTCCTCAGCACGGGTCCCATTAGTGAGAGGCTGAAAATGCCGCACGTCAAGGTGTTGAAGTGGTGAACCCGTTTTGGCCAAATATGGTCACGTCTTCTCCACTACAATCCCCGCCCACCCTCGCTCAGATCTCCTCGCCCTGTCCTGGTTAAGTCCAGCACAACAGAAGTAAATGACCTAAGTGAAATAAATCCAGTATATTGTAGAGATTAGAAAGGGTTACCGTCACCAACAGTGATTTGATGCAGTGAGAGCTATCTGGCACTCAGAACTACTCATCTCTTCATTTTCCCTCATATCTTAGTCTGCTCTGGGCCTCTTAAAGGTTTTTTATTGGGTTGAGATTTACGACACTTTGACACCAACACCACCTGTGATAGACCTGCCCACTATATAAAACGGAAAGCAGTGAGGAAATGTGCGTGCTGAGAGGGCCCGAGACACTCTGACGCGTGTCCACATCTGTACGCTGTGATTTATTCGCTAAGTGTCTCTGAAAGCCCCGAGCGCGTAATACAGACTCGCATCGCACTCTCTGTGTGTATGAAAACGCAGCGCGTCACTCCCCTCCCCCTCCGCTCCGCTCCACAGACAGGCCATAAAATCAGCAAACTCAGCGTATGGTCTTTTGGGAGGATTATCTGTGGTGGTGTAGAGCCAGATGCCTCTGGCCCTCATACCTCTGGACACTTTGGGTGTGAGCCTGCAAGAGAGAGTGCTCCTGACAGCTTGTGGGTGTGTGGCGATTTCCCCCCTCGGTCATGTGCTACGTCTAGTTCCAGCACGCTGGACTGGGGACGTTGGGTTTTTTTTTCTCTCTTCACAGCCCAGCCCTAACGCTCTCCCTCACAGACAGAAACGTCTGGGTCTTCTTCAGCTGTTGGTGCTGTATCTTCTGTCAGGGGAAGAACAGTGTTTGCTAGAGGGCAGCAGATGCATTTAAATGACCTCCCCTCCCTCTTTTTTTTTTTTTTGCTTGTGTATTTACCAAAATTTGTTGGAGTTGGGGTTTTTTCCCCTGCAGTGTGCAGAGATTATAACAATTTGCCCTTGACCCCCAGTGTGTGGTGAGACTGAGGGAGCTTGGCGTTTGCCCCACCCCAGTGTGTGGTGTTTGCCATTAACTACCAGGGTACTGAAGACTGTGTGGAAACTGAAACACCCAACAAATAAAAAGCCTAGGTGTCTCCACACACCAAGCCAGTCTACTGCCAATGCTCCAGTGCACTGCTAGGTTGAAGATTAGCAATAGGAAACGTGGTTCTCGGCAGTAATGAATGTTTAGTCACTCTGGGGAGTTGAATCGGCGTGTGATTCATCATTCTGTCTACTCACTTTGTCTGATTGTCACACAAGGACATTGTGTAACACACACTCTCACACACACACACACACACACACACACACACTCCTTGATCGGTCTGCATACAGATGTGCACTGGTCAGTCTGTAACTTTGTTAGATTGAGATCACAGCTGACCTCTTCCATGGTTTTACAGCTTGATAAGTTGAGAATTTGATCTTTCAGGGGCCTTTGGATACTGAGTGTGAAAATGATGAGGGGGACCTTCACATGAACTCAGATTTTGTTAGCAGTAGCGCAATTTAGCAAGCGGTCAATGCATTAGCTGGGGGGGCATTGACAGCTTCCTTCCCTGCATGACTGCCTCTGCAGTGTGGTCTTTTTTTCAGGAGTTTCTGACACATGCAGTGTTTTCCTTACCCCCACCCACCCACAGGGCACAGCGTGCTCTTGTAAAGGGGGGATGAATGTGAGTCTATGTTACTGTGGTATTCTCTGTGTGAGAGGAGAGGGGGTGGGATGGATGGGTTAGAGCCCCAAAGCCCCCCCCCACACACACACACACACACACACACACACACACCACACAGCACTATTGGACACTGTTCTGGAGGGGTGCCAGCTGTTCTGGAGAGTGTTGGGGAGGAGCTCAAAGGGAGACTTAAGATGCCGTTCCTTTCATCCAATTCCACCAGGCTTTAGGTGATAATTTTTCTCCCGCTGAATGGAGGTAATACAACCTGGGGAAATACCTCCCGGGCAAATTGCTTCTAAGCCTGCTTTTTCTCTAAACTGCTTAAGAAGAGTTTGGAGAAGTTTTTGTAGTTTCTTGCAAATTAATGCGTGAAAGGCTGAGCCGGACGGGAAGACTGCCAGTGGTGGAACTTTATCCCTTTCCGTTAAACAGCTTCCTTATCATCCACGTTACAGTACATTACATTTTGTATTTACTTAGCAGAAGGTCTTACCCAGAGAAACTTGAGTTTTGTCATTTTATTTGTTAATACAGCTGAATGTTAACTGCACCGGTTCGGATTAATGTCTTGCAGTACCTTGGTAAACACTTGGCCACTTAATGAATACTCTAGTGCAGGGGTCCACAACCCTGGTCCTGTAGGGCCCCGATCCGGATTTGAAATGCTTCCCTAGGTCGCATTTATATAGGAGATCAAAGATACTGGGTAAGCTATTGTTGAGAATTATGATTAACTATTCAAAACTATTAACCCCGTCGTAGTAGTTCTGCCACCGAAAACAATGTAGGTCTTCTCTGAAGGTTTCATTTCTCCCGCTGCACAGCAGTACTCTGGATTTCAAACCTGTCGAGTGGCAACTGTCAGTAATTTGTACAGTTAGTCAACCCGCCCTGGGTCATGAACCATCCCCCCCTCTTCCTGCTGGGCCATCTCTCATCATGCCCTGCGTGTATAGTCAGCCCGCAGTATGGCATGGTGGGGAAGATACTGCACTTATAACCAGGAGTTCCAGGTTGTCTCCGAATGTGCATTGTGGCCCTGTCTGTCAGACTCCATGGACAGCCAGTGCTGGTTCTGTGCAGGTCACGGAGCTGGGCTCAGGTGCCACTGCACACCTAACGTGTGCTCTGGATTGCAGGAGGAGAGTGGGTTAGATTCATATGGGAACCCATCATGGATAGTCTGTAAATTCTCTGAGAAGAGCTGCATCATCTTTGGAGGTGCGAAGGCGTCTGGTCTAAGGTTTCTGTTCATTGTTTTTAAATAGCCCCACCCACTGAGTTCCTTGTTAAGTTTGGATCCCTCCTCTGCTTCTTAGTGTTTCCTCTCATGAGGCTGGCATTGTCTCCCACAGAGCATGTGGTAGACATTACACCAAAGGTTAAAGAGTGAGGAAATCTAAATAACTCTGTATTAAATGCTTAATTATGGTAAATGCCTTAGCTTCCTGGCCCCTCTGTCAGCTCCCAGCTAAGTGTGTTCCAGATGGAGCCGAAACTGCAGCAGATCTTGATTTTGGTTGGGGTTGAAGAGAAGATGTCTGTGAGGGTTTGGAAGCGGCAGGTAGCTGGGTTACACGTACCGCTCATGGTGTCGGCGGGTGGCTGGGCTACATACAGGGCTCTCAGCCAGTGGGAGTTTCCTCCCTGCAGAGTTGTCAGAGCAGATGAGAACATTCCTCAGCAGCAGCTGGCTCATGGCAGAGCTTGGCTGTGGACCCCCTCCCTATGTACGCCCTTCCAGGCCCCACTCCCACTAAAGGCTGCTTCTCACTCTAGGGGGAGGGGCTGCATTTCCCAGGACCTGATAATGAACAGAAAAAGGATAAGATCACCAAATTAATTGGGCCTTGGATTTAATTGCGTGAATCTCTGGAAGAGAATATTTGGCAACACTCCCAGCGCCTCCCACCTCTCCTTTTCTTCACCTCGCTTTCTCCTTCACAGCGACCTAGTTAACGTTGAAGGATCGCTCCTCTGGAGGGGAAACGGGGGGTGTTTATCCAATCGGCGATGCCCGCGTCTGGTTACAGTCTTCTGTGTGGACCTCCTGACCGCAAGTGTGAGAAATGTAATAACTATTCTACCCAGAACCAAGGTTATCACAACCTGCCCACTGCAGTGTGATTTAACCCAGAAACACTTAGGGCATATGTGCACTTGCACTCAGAGAGAAGCGGTTTGTGTAGCAGCCGTAGTGCTCATCAAAATGAAGGTCTGCTGATTTTTCAGGTTTATTCATTTTTTTTTTTGCATGCGCATTTATTCAGTGGTCAAAGGGCAACTTTTAAAAGGTAATATATCGTACCGCAAGCAGTTTGTTTTTACTTTACATTTGCCTTTTATTTTCTTTGCCTTTGCGTAGGGGAGTCCCTGGTGGGCAGCGATTTCCTGAGTGAGGTGAAGGGCCAGGAGCTGTCAGGTTTGGGGATGATTTGGGGGAGGTGGTGGGAATCCCTCTTGTCCTGAATATGGGGGTGGGTGGGGGGGGCTCGGCCTCCCTCTCAAACTGAATGGGACTGAGCTCGGCCGCAATCTCCCGTGTCTCTCCAGCTTAACTCCAGCAAAAAAAAATGCCTGTGTCTCACCATACGCTTTAGGATAATCGGGTTTCCGTCACAGGACTGTGACCCTCCAGGACCCCTTGGTGAGTCTCTTGGGATCACAGAGCGGTCTGCGGTGTTTCCTGTTACCTGTATTAAGAACGTGACCACGGTGACCTCATGTACTCGGACTCAATGAACCCTTCTGTATCTGCCCAGAAACAAGGGGGGTCTGAGGTCTTTGCCTGTAAAGTTCTACCAAACGTATACCTCACATGGTTGACTTCCCTTGCTTGCTGGTAACCGGGCTGTGCGGACTATGGTCACCAACTGTCCATTCAAGCCTTAAAGACAGGGATAAACTCACTTTTTGGGTTGGTTTCTGATTGTTTAATTATTTCAAAATAATGATGGTGCAGGAAAAGACATTTTCAGAGCAACTGACAACTCAGTCTGGTCGTTCACCTCACTCTCTGGCCTGCTCTCCCCATGTCTGTAGTGGGCATCGATCAGGGACAGTGGGAACCTGACAATTAAGGCCTGTCTGTTAGTGTGTAGCTGGGTTACATTTGCTGTCCAAGAGAGTGACCCTGGACTAGTGCAGAAACTGGTGTCTGTGTGTGAGTGTCTGCGTCTGCCCTTGTGTGTTTGTAACTTTGTGCCTCTTTCTAACTGCATATTTTATATCATGATGACGGAACACTGTAATGTATTATCTTTCTGAAAGAGTATTTAATATCATGATGACGGAACACTGTAATGCATTATGTTTCTGACAGCGTATTTAATATCATGATGACGGAACACTGTCATATATTATCTTTCTGAAAGAGTATTTAATATCATGACGACGGAACACTGTAAT
>JAOYSI010060192.1:25589-48308 GCA_025775065.1 Hiodon alosoides
ATATATTATCTTTCTGAAAGAGTATTTAATATCATGACGACGGAACACTGTAATGTATTATGTTTCTGACGGTGTATTTAATATCATGACGACGGGACACTGTAATATATTATCTCTCTCACGGAATATTTAGTACCTGCAAATTTGACACACTCGACTCCAACCAGCAATGAATCCTCCTCCATTCTCATATCTACCTCGGTTTTCTCCCGGAAAATAAACACTCACTAAACTTGAAACCTGAAATCTTTCAAGAAAAAAAAACTTGTGGGGAAGGAATGTCTGCTGGCCTTGAAAATCAGCGGCCCCGACTGCCACCCCCGTGCCGGCGCCTATGGAAGTCTTTTTGTTTTTGTTGTCCTTTCTCCCTCACCCTGTCACATGGTTAATCTCATCTTACAGCAGGAAGCTTTGGGTGACTGCGATTCGGATCACACGTGCTACATCTGGTTGGGGTATAGTGTCTGAAAACATACATTAGCAACATTTTTTACGGCCTCTAAGCCATTTGTATGCCCGAGCTGAGGGGATTCGGAGTGCAACTCTGCTGCGCTCCTAATCTCGATCCGACCTACATTCCTCGCGCCGTTTATCGTCTTTTAGAATGTGGAAATGTTGGCGGGTAAAAAATGTAAATATTATGTGGCAGCGTCTGCGCCCGGCGGAACTTACGGAGGTGTACGCCAGGGAGCCAGATTGGTGGCCGTTTCCTCACTTTTCAGCCAAACAAATCGCATTTCATGTGCCCGGAGACGGCTATCTGCATCGCTTTATCTGGACGCCGGAATGAAAGATTTGTGGGATTGATCTAGATGTTTCCTTTCCACTTTGCTGGTGTTGTTGATTTCCACAGGACATATTTCTCGGCTAACTCATCTTGTTATTGCTCAATGTCTTGCAGCTTGGAACATCACAGCCTGCTTCCTGCATACTTAACGAAATTTAAGTGAACACCTGCAGGTTGCCTGGAAACGAACAGAGAGCTTACCCCACGGTTACACCTTCCCTGCTCCAGCCCTTGATCCCTACTGCACAACTCAAGCAGAGCTGAGGTTTTGGCCAAGGCGGCGTTTGCCCTGGTCATTAGCGTTGGTGTTTGATTTTAACATGCTCAAGCTAAAGAACTTGGCTGTATTAGTTGTCGATAATATTAGTGCAGTTAAACTGTGACTCAGCATGGTGGGTTCTCGCTTCCAAATACTGCATTAATGAACTTGTCAATGCTAATTAATAAGATTGATTTATTTGAAAAGGAAAGAGACCAAGGTTTAAGCTCAGCAATTAAGTTTATTATTAATGTTATTATCATTATTTTTTTTTTAATCAACATCGTCGACAAACCTCACTCATAATAATATGATGTAGGTGCTAATCAGCTTCATCAGTGTTAAAAAAGTGAAATATTACTAGCCTAAAACATTCACTCATTAGAGGGAATGACTTGCGGGGGTGGGGGCACCTGGATTCATCTGGGGAAAAGTGCAGGCCTGCACATTTTTACTCCGGCGACTCTGGAACAAGTGTTGCGGTTGTCGGTCAACTCTGTGCGAAACGTGCAATGGGCTACAATTCTTCCCTAGAAAGCGACACGGGTCCTGCTTTACCAAATCCCAGAGTTCCTTACTGCATTTATTTGGCCTTGCCAGTTGGCAGGGCCAAGGCGGAGAGAACTTCCAGCCACTTAAACCTCATTAAGAATGATCTGCGGTCATGGCCGAGGCCCGGCTGTCAGACCTGACTCTCCTTTGTGTTGAGAGGGACAAAGTAGCTGGCAGATTCGCTTAAAGGAGAGCACAATGGGGCTTTAAGGAGCTAGTCTATTATGTCGTCATCTCACGTTCTTTCCCATTCATT
Source organism: Hiodon alosoides (assembly GCA_025775065.1). NCBI lineage: Eukaryota > Metazoa > Chordata > Actinopteri > Hiodontiformes > Hiodontidae > Hiodon > Hiodon alosoides. The sequence continues at coordinate 27,444 of JAOYSI010060192.1, forward strand.
TTTCAGTTCAGCTAAGTTAATTAAGTTACAGAGGGATTAAAGCAAAGTCTGACCTGGAGTACGTACGTTGGATACAGTTTCTGAGTCTCTTGGTAGATAAGGACATATTTACTTTTAAACTGTGTACTTGATTGCTTTGTTTTCTGCAGTTCTTGTAGGGAAATAATGGCCTTGCATGTCATTATTTCTCTGTGTTTCCATGTGCTTTAGAAAAGTTTGGTTGTCAGTTTCCTTGTGCTTGATTACTAATTTATACTGAGAACTGGTTCTTGCTGCTAGTGTTACACTGCAGGCGGCTTTGTCTACCTGTGCTGCTGGACTGCTCAGTAACTGTGCTTGTCGGTGCTATTGCTGCTACCATGCATTTGATACCACCTTTGGAGTTAATTATCGGCCCATTGCGAAATTTCTAAATAAATCTTGTACTGGGCCACTGCTCTACTCTAATTAATCTGTTGGAAAGGAGGGCCTCTGTCTTCTCTATGTCAGGAGAAGCTGTGGATAAGAGCACTGAGGTTATTGTGTGTGGTGTTCTCTGTTCTCATAGTGTCGAATGAATAAAAATAGATTTTATTCTTTGTTTTTTCTTGTTTGTTCTGACATGGCATGTGTAACTTAAAGCCACTTTAAAAAAAAAAATGTTTTTGGGAGGTGGGGGTGGCAACAAAAGACTGAAGATCTTCCATCGTGCTATAGCATGCTCTATCTGTCTTCACTGCAAAATGTTTACCGTTGTTCTCGAGGGCAAATCTCCCAAATGATTGGCCCCTGTGCCTGTCCTTTATCACTTAATTAACCTATTTCCCTCACCCGCCTTCATGAAGTCACTCTCACTGTCACTTGGGGCCTTGTGTTGTCATGGAAATGGTGTCTCTTTTTCTGACGAACATAAGAGAAAGCGGTGCATTTTTGATTAGTGTTTACGTACCCGTATCCACATAGGCATTCTCCACCACGTCTTTGTATTCTGCGCGTTATCTCTTTACAGGAACCGTTGGCATTCCACTTCCTTTATGTTCTTCCCAATCCCCAAACCACAGCACAGGGTTAACCACGTGGTGTTGCTCATATAAACGTAACGTGGTTTTGGGTTGATTCATGCCGCTCTTTTCCCGTAAGCGGGCTTTGTTACCGGCAGGATCCGCTGAGGAAACCGAACAAGCCACGACCATGTCCCATTTTCTGATATGAAACAGATGTTTAGATAAGAGGCTTATATATATATATATTTCTATGTCTATGTCTCCCGGTTGCTCAGCGCGGCCGTATCAACAAGGTTCCTGGAGAGCTTTATGGGCTGTTCCATTCACATAAACGAGTGGAAACGGGTGTTTTTTTAAAGAGCTGCAACATTAAAAAAACATTTGGCCATAACAGCTTGACTCTATGCACTGTCAGGAAACAAGCATCTGTTTTTTAGAAAAATATATATTTTATCTTAAATGTGACAGATCTTTCTCCCGATCTCCCAGTTTCTCTTCTGAGCTTCTCTGTCATTTTTTCTCCTTTTTCCTTCAGGTCATTTGAAGCGTTCAGCTGGCTCAGCCGTTTGTCCCAAGTCGAGCTGTGGACTGTGAAATGAACCCCTCCTCCGCTGTGCCCCCTCATTCCATAGCCACCAGCCGCCATCTTTGAAGGGCAAGTGTTGTTCGTCAGCCATCACCCAGGCCCCCCCTTCCCCCCTTCCCCAAGTGAATGATGGACTGGTGATAAAGGCAACACCTCTACAGCAGATTTATTTTGCAGCGGTCGCCGTATAGCTAAGCAGGCTTGCCCTCTCCAGACTCCAGCAATGACAAAATAATGGGGAGGGGTTCTGAATTTTTGCTCAGGGAAGCTTCATCGCACAGGATATGAAGGACTCCAGCTCGTAGACAGACGACAGTTAATCCGGCCGGAGTCGTAGGAGGGTTCAGGGAGTCGTCCAAAGGCATGCAGTCCGAGGAGCCGTACGGTAGAAAACTGCAGGCCTTGAACGAGAGTATGGGACCTCCAAACGCCCAAGGCAAGTCTGACTGCGGGAACAAAGCTAACGGGACTCCAGCCAAACCGAAGATGGGGGTTCGAGCAAGGGTGTCGGAATGGCCCCCCAGGAAAGAGGGCTGGGAGGTCCGCCCGCCTCCCAACTACGAAAGCGTGAAGATAAGCTTCGCGAATGGCCAGCAAGAGCAGAATGTGGACGTCAACGAGGAGAGCCAGGAAGCTGTCGTGGAGATGGACGAATTCTCTGAGCCGCGATATTCGCTCAGCGACATCCTGGGTTGCTCGCCCCTCAAGGGGCTCCACCCGATCCGTCAGCGCAGCAACAGCGACGTGACCATCAGCGACATCGACGCCGAGGATGTCCTGGATCAGAGCGCCGTCAACCCCAACACGGGGGCCTCGCTGCACCGCGAGTACGGCAGCACCTCGTCCATCAACCGCCAGGGCCTGTCCGGAGACGGCTTCTTCACCGTGCGCAGGGGTTACTACCGCGCCGAAGCCCTGGAGCACCACGCAGTCCCGCCGCTGGGCTTCCCCGAGCTGCTGCGCTGCAATACGTCCCTCTCCCCGAGCCTCCAGACGGCCGCCCAAATCGCCCGCGGCGAGATCGTCCGCGTCTCGGGCTTTGACTACGCCGACGGGTCCCTCCTCCTCTACGGCCGGGAGCGGGAGAAGCCCTTTGTGCACCGGCTCAAGCAGGACGGGGCGGAGACCTCCCTCTTCCGGCGCATGCGGACCACTCGGAGCGAGCACGAAGGCCTGCGGCATTCGGCCGAGCAGGAGGACCGCCGGCCGCTCAGCTTCCAGAAGTGCTTCGCCCACTACGACGTGCAGAGCATACTGTTCAACATCCGCGAGGCGGTGGCCAACCGGGCCAACCTGGGCCAGCGGAAGAACACTACCACAGGGGCCTCGGCCGCCTCCCAGCACCATGCCCCTGCTGCCTCCGCCGGCCCGGCCCCGTGCCACTCCCCCCTGGGTAGTCGGGAGGACCTCAACTCCAAGGAGAACCTCAACCCCAAGGAGAACCTGGACGCTGACGAGGGGGACGGCAAGGGCAACGGACTGGTCCTCAGCTGCCCCCACTTTCGGAATGAGATCGGCGGAGAGGGGGAGAGGAGGATCTCCCTCTCCAGGGCGAACTCGGCCGGGGGTGCGGCGGGGGAGAGCTGTTCCTTCGAGTTCTCGCTCAGCTCCCACTGCACCAACGCGGGGGTGTCGGTCCTGGAGGTGCCACGGGAGAGCCAGCCCATACACCGCGAAAAGGTGAAGCGCTACATCATCGAACACATCGACCTGGGAGCGTACTACTACCACAAGTTCTTCTACGGCAAAGGTACGTTGCGCGTTCTTCCTCTGGGGATGCTTAGGCACTTAAATATCCCATCCAGTCACTCCAATCCCCATTAAACCACTCTAATGTGTCTGCCTGCAGAAATCCCGCCGCTAAAACCCACATTCACCTACTCTATTGCGTTTATGCTTTCAGTGTATGTTTTTTAGGAGGCCTTCCATGCTGCTGTGCCCCCTTTCCCTGTGGGACATTTGGGGACATTCATAAAAAAATAAAAAAAAAACCTTTTTTGAAAGCGCACGTCAGCGTTGCGTGATTAAATTTCGGTTTGTCCCTTTGAGCTGATTTGGTCACCTTTGTGAAGGGCGGATTCAACATCTGTTTCAACATCTCCCGTTTGGGAACTGGTTATGAATAGACCCAAAAGAAATTTGATTGCTTACAGTACACACATAGTTTGCATTGTATTCTGTATTTACCATAATGTTGGTGCCCTGTAAAAACCTTACCTCTACTGGCATTTTTGTTATTTTCTCACAGATTGAAAGCTCTGGTTCCAAGCACATATTTAGAAAAATAAAACATTTTCATGATTCCACCTGAAAAGTTTTTGTATATAAAATACCGATCATTTACATATATTTTAAAAGCTGTTTTTAAAAGCATTTATAAAAGGATTTTCCCTTCTTATTGACCAATTTGAATGACAATCTCCCGTCCATTACTGTGGTTTCATTTCTTCCCTTGTAATGGACCTTACATGGCCAGTTGCAAAACCGTTAGTGAATAAAGAACCTGGAATACTTTCTAAGGAAAACGTGTTTCAGTTCCCTGTGACTGCAGTGCTTACGATGACATTGCTGTGGAGCCTCCCGGCCGACCAGCAGCGAGACGCAAAGGGTGACCGGCTTGTTTTCACCTGTGCTTCAGTTGCAGCTGGATATGTAAAGACCCGTGTAAGACTTCCTGTCTGCAGGAACAGTATTAAAAGTTCTTGACACATGCGCCCTGGGTTGCAGGTCACCATGTTCAATGTGGCCCTAGAGTCGCCCACGGTGACTGCCCGTGTCCTCCTCTTGTTGGGAGGTGTGCCACTCTGGTCAGGGCGGTCCTTCGGTCAACGGCACACTTGGCCGCAGGTGGGTGTGCGGAATGTAGTTGACCTCATTGGTGGCTTCTGCAGGAAGCAGTTTGACAGTAGTGGCCTGCTGTGCCACTCGTTACCACTCATCATCTCTCACACGCTGTCGCCTTTCTGAAAGACAGGCAGATGGCACTCCCAGTCCATCTTCGTGGATTTAGGACCCTAATGGGGCTGTTTGCGTGAAGTGTTTTTGAGATCCGGTACTTACTTCTTGTAGGTCAACAAAGAATAATAATTTCACAATTTAAAAAATTGTGTAACAATATAAAAATGTAATTGATTTGTTTCTTTTAGACTGTTTTTACACAGTGCCTTTGTAGGAACTAATCTGTTTTAAAATCCTGTTTTTTGGGAACATCCGAGTAGGCCAACAGATTAGGTTTGCCTGACCCCAATGAGGCTTGTGAAGACAATGGGTGAATTTATGGATTATCCATTCTCTAGGGGATTAGTCATTGAGACTGAATTTCATTCAGGGACAGCAAGACATGAATGCCAAGTACATGCCTGTAGTTTTTTGGATCCCAAACTGACCGCATATTTTTATTAGTCTTTTTAAAGACTGCAGCCTCCATAATCCCACTAACTGTATGTCAACAAATGTATGGTTATGGTAGGGTGTTTCAGTCTGAGACCATATGTCTATCCCTTTTTGTCAGCAGAAATTCTAGCCACGGAGACTAAGGAAGTGAGGAGGGTAGGTCTGACACAATGAGAAAGGGCTCACAATGAAGATTTGTCATCTGACCGTTTTTTTCTGAAGTTTTGACCACTTGACTATGAACAACAGAACGGATGTCGACCAGGCGAGAAAACAGCTGACAGCGCTCGCGCACGGCATGGCGCTAAATCTGCTCTGTCGGTGTTTGTATGAGTGCATGTGAAACCGCCTGTGCCCGATTGGGACGGTTTCACTGTGAGGGAACTGTGGATTACCACCGTGTCTGTCCTAGCCCGTCTGCATTCTCCAACCTGCCTGACACTGCTATCATTTGCCTCATTCCCTGCCTTATTCCTTCCATTTTACGGCTTTATGTGGCACGAGGACGGGAGAATCCTGCTTGGGTGGCAAGCTTTCTACATGCCAGGTTCTAAGACAAGGATTTGTCTCGTCCCAGAAGCCCCTGCCCAATACCACAGAGCGCCTCCTGCCTGAATACAAGCAGAAGGCTTGCGGCAGACAAGTTAGATACATGAGGCTCATCAGAATATCGAAGACAGTTATATAGAATTGAATATTTGGAAATTGGGTTACACCTGTCTTCTGTCTTGTTTTTGGTGGTAGTGATTCAACCACGGCGGTTAGGTTTTAAAAAAGAAAAGTAGTCATGTAGTTTTTTTGTTTGTTTGTTTTTCTTCCCCAGAGCACCAGAACTACTTTGGGGTGGACGAGAACCTTGGCCCCGTGGCAGTCAGCGTCCGCAGAGAGCGATTAGATGACGGGAGAGAAAAGGAGGGAGTTCAGTACAACTACCGAATCACCTTTAGGACCAGCGAGGTATGGGGTAGCACAAGTGTTCATGTCATACTTTTACGTCCTTGTGGTCCTACAACTTTACGTGTAGCATTTTGGTTGTTGTGATTTTTGTGAGCTAATAAAAAAAAGGAGATTGTTGTTGATTCAGATTTCAGTTAATGACGTCTCTGAGCTTGGGTAGCTTCTATGTGTACTGACATTTGCTTGGAGATCTCCGCAGTAATGAATTTGAGCTGCCGAATGCATATACATCCACAAATATACATCCAGTGAATTCTTACCTGTCCTCAGTGGCATACCATCTGGCATCTGTGAAACTTCGAAAAGTACAGGTGGGGAGAGTTCAGGGATCCCGAGTTAACTCTGCAAGCACCCTGTTCAGAATAGCAGTGCTTGTGCAGAATTGAATGCACTAAGCACCTTGTTCAGATTTGCAGGGTTTGTGTACCATTTAATGTACCAAGAACCTTGTTCAGAATAGCAGTGCTGGTGCAGAATTTAGTGCGCGAAGCACCTTGCTCAGAATAGCAGCACTGGTGCAGCCAGGTGGAAAAGGATCAACAAAATGCTTTTATGCCTGATCTTGGAGCGACCCAGGATTTTGAGGCACAGGGGACAGAAGATCTCTCTTCACTTGTTCAGTATGTCACTCACTCACTCATTTATTTAACCTCTCAACCCACCATGCATCAATGGTAAATTGTCTTTTGTTGCTATAAACATAGTCAATAAGGACAATATTGATGTAATACGAGCGTCAGCCTCTGGGTGGTGTTGGTGGTTGTTGGTGGTATTTACCACGGCGTGCCCCTGCTCTTGCTGGGAGTGAATGTGCCTAGAAACTGCTGTGAAACTGTACTTGATGACCAGTGGAAAGGTATCCAGTATAGAAATTGTGAAGTGGACGTGTTGGGGGGAAGGCCTGGCGCCCATGCTTGGTGATGTTCAAGCAAAGCCCAGCTATGAACACTCTGTCTGTCTGTCTCTCTCTCCCTCCCTACTCATCAGCTGACCACCCTGAGAGGGGCCATCCTGGAAGACGCGGTGCCCTCCACGGCCAGGCATGGGACGGCCCGGGGACTTCCGCTCAAGGAGGTGTTGGAGTATGTGGTGCCCGAGCTCAACATCCAGTGCCTAAGGCTGGCCATCAACTCACCCCGGGTCCCAGAACAGCTGCTGAAGCTGGATGAGCAGGGGGTGAGTGTGGAGTCCCAGAACGAGTGACCGTCAGATCAGCTAGGGTTAGATTTGGGATTTGGAGGGTAAGAATCTTTTCTGATGGTCCTTTTTTTCCATGTCTTGCCAGTGTGGCTTCACGACCTGGGCAGGGGCGTGTAAGTGAAAGGCAGAAAAGGGCACAATGGTGAAAACATCCCGTCCGGGGATGCTTCACTGTCATACAGCTTCGGAACTCAAGGAATCAGACGGTCATCATGAGTCTTTCAAGCTTGTAATCACTTGAGCTGGTGGGATGATGGGATTTCTGAATGCATTAGTGTAAAGGAGGCTCAGGGCCCTGGGACTTTGCTTTCCCGCTCAGGAACTTCAGATAAAAACCCCCCCACATTAAGTCTTTTGTACGACGCATGCGCTGAGCTGTGATATTTTAGCGACACAGTCTGATGGAGTATTTGTTTGCCGATGACACTTGGCCCAGTGTAAAAAGCCACTCATCGATCCGTGGGGTCGATAAGGCTTTAACGCAGAGCAAGGTCATTGGCTCATTAGTTGGCAAGTCATTTTTTGTCTTTGGGCTCAGAAAGGTCCTTTATGGACTTCTGCTCTGGATAAATTGCTCTGAAGATGCTGTTATCTTTGGAAGGCTGTGTGTTTGTCTGTTTAGTTTTTTATTTTTTTGGTGATCTTGTTCAATGTAGGATTAAAATCCATTAGGATTGTATATGTCTGTAGAGTAAATGCTTATGTCTGTTAGCAAGCCACCTTGGTTGGCCTCTCCGTTCCACTCTGGGCTTGTGCTCATTCAATCCCCATCCGGATTGAACTGGGCAGAGGAAAACGCGTGCTGTGACGCCATCAATTAATTTCCTGAAGCAAAGAACCCGCTAATGTAGGATTACGTAATCTTGTTTTGCATTATGGGTCATCGCAGCAGACAGATCACCCTGCACTGTTCTCTTCTGTTGCAACATCCTTTGAAATTTCTTCCCCCCCCCCCCCCCTTCCCTGCATCGTTGGTGGTGTCAGTTGATGATGAATGGAAGACATTGCTTTTCTGCGTTTCGGCTCTGCAGGGAGATCTAGACTGTCTGGAAGTGTTATTCAGCTACAGAACGGTTTTTGTGGGCTCCAGGGTGAGTGACTGGGGCAGACAATGCTAGGGTTAAATCATGGGGTTTATGACAGATGGTCAATAAAATGCACGAACCATGTTTTACATTAAAATGTTGTATAAAAACCAAGAAATAGAAAAGATTTTGCTGTGCTTTACAATGCCTGGGACAGGATGTGCAAACGATGTCACTTTCCTGCCAGGATGGGGATTTTTAGGCGCTGTGGATGTTTGTTTATTTGGGCTGTCCCCTCTGGCTTCCACAGCAGTCCATCATGAAAATAGCTGTAGCCTTGCCCAGGGTCTTGGAGGGTAACTGACGCTGCTTCCTGTCCGTAGAGAGACGACAAGCAGAAAGTGGAGAGATGTTTTTGTCAGCTGCAAGGACTTATTTTAAGCGAGGAATTCTTGGAAATATTCATTTTCAACTGTTAACTTCCACTTCAGGCCAAGTTACCTTTGACTCTGTGTGTGTGTTTATTGGTCTCAGCACAGACTTAACAGATCAATCTAAAAAATGTCTTCTGGTCAGGCCCTAGACAGGAAGCCACCCACCCCACCAAAATGAAAGTGCTCCGACCTCAGACAATTGCACTGTCATGGTCTCACAAGGCCGAAGCATTGATTTTGGGGACAGCTGCCCCAGATCGAAGAATCGTGACCTGAGCGAAGGGACGTGCCTAAATAAAGATTCCGTGCACCACTTGCTTCTCGCCAGGACGCACCAAAAATAAAGTGCGGGCAGGGGGGGCAGGGGTGTATCCTCCTTTAATGCGACAGTCCGAGTGCAACACAAAACAAGCAAGGTGGAACTAGTTTTATCTGGGTCTGAAGTGGTGGGGAATGGACCTACTGGCGCACGCACGCTCGCTCAGACGCGCACCCACATACATGCACGCAAAAGCAATAATCCTGAGTCATGTAGTAGTCCTCTGTCTGCGCCGGAGCCCTCTGGAACTGTGGCCTCATTCCTGAGTGCAGAAGAATGTCTTTTCCAAGGAGAACGTCTTCCCTGGCTAAACTGCTTTTGCATCCGTTTCTGTACCGAAACAATCCGGTAGTCGTAAAGAATCCAAGTAACACAAAGTAAAACACGCACAAAAAAAAATCTGTTCACGTTTGGCATCTATGTTCTAGTTCCAAAATAAAAATGGGCTGATGCATGTCGCCGTGGAAGTCAGGCTGCCACGTTTCTGGTTAACCTTCTCCCAGGCCCTCCCGCAGTATGGGTTCGAGTCCACGTGTATGGTAGCTTGGAGCGCTTACTGTGGCAGTGCCGGACTGCGCGTCAGGTGTTCTGTCCCACCGTTGCCGTGGACACTAATGCCATTTGAAGGGTTGATAATGCAGCAGAGCGCAAATGTGATGTGATGGTGACACATGAAGTCACGTCGACGAGCACTAGCTCCTCCCTGCGCTGGGCGGCTTATCACCACCAGAGCTGATTGGACAGGGCCGCGTTCCCCCATGAATTTTTTAATCAAGCGTGGTCGAGGTCGCAGTCAAAATTTTCAAAAGGGGTGCGTTCCCATCACTGCAGGTCTCCTGTCGTTCCGCATGGACCAGTAGACGGTGTTTCTGAGCCCTATAAATTATTCACTGTTCAATGGGAGGTTAAAGAACACGTCCTCGGATTGCCCTTTTGAAAGTGATTACTGTCTTCTCCTACTTTCGCTCACCAATGCCTTCAGATTAAATGCCATTTGCAGTAAACGGTATACGCTGCCATGCAGTCCAGATAGAGCACTTAAAATAAAGGTTGCGTTACACAGAGCTGAAGTCCTTTAAATTTTGTTTAAGAGATTATACTCTCGTCAGATTTAATTTAGCACATCTTTATTCATCGATCAATGAAATTATTCAGTGTGGTCCCCGGATGTTATTCATCAGTTTGTGTTGTCGTATTAAATAAATGATAGGAACTACATCAGTGAACACAGGAAAGCGCTAACTTGCAGGGGGGGAGCTGTCTCGATCTGGTCTGTGCGAGGAGGGGGGATAAGAAAGGAGTGCCTGCTTGTCTTTTGTGCCCATGAACAGAGCTTTTCTGCCAGCTTGTGAAAGCGACCCTGTGCCGCGGTGCCATGATGCCCTGCTTTTGTGATCAAGTGGGAATCTTCGTGACTGCTGTTACACAAGCCCCCGCTGTTTAATGTTAGATATAAAAAAGAAAAATTGAATGCTTTTTGCTGAGGATTAGTGCCTTTCATTGTTTTAGTTTTTTTAATGTTCCGTACAGACCCTGGCACATGGCTGGAATTTCCTGGTTTAAGGAGATGGTCCTGGCTAGTGGGAGTTCTTAAGTTGTTGCACAGGTTTTGACAATAATCGTTAATGGACAGGAGGCCAAATTACCCTGAACAAAAATATGCTGCTGTTGAGAACACAATTATAAGTTTTTTGTTTGTTATGCATTAGATCGTAGATTATTGTATAATGAAAAAGCTCTCTTCCTGCGGTTTATAGTCGATCGTAGCCATGTGTGTAAATGCCAGGGCTGTACCCTGTTGCTGAATCGATCCTCCAGCACAGTCGGGGAAGGTGATGGCGTGGAGCTTCCATTAGAGACGCGTCACAAAGACGGATGCTTGGCCTTTTTGGTGGCGTGCCGCTAGCTATCGATCCGTGTATTGATCCTCTCCACGCTGTGTCCTCTCAGCTCAGCTTCCAGCACAAGGTGGGCATTCTGTACTGCAAGGCGGGACAGAGCACGGAGGAGGAGATGTACAACAACGAGGGCGCCGGGCCCGTCTTTGACGAGTTCCTGGACCTGCTAGGCCAGAGGGTGCGGCTGAAGGGTTTCACCAAGTACAGAGCACAGCTGGATAACAAGAGTAAGAGCCAGACACACACATACACACATGCAGAGACCTAAATAAGCACTGACGGATACAGACACACACACACACACACACACACACACACACACACACACACACACACACAGGGTTTCGCTCAGTACAGAGCACAGCTGGAAAACGAGAGTTGGAGCCAGACACACACGTACACATATACACGCAGACACACGGGCACAGAGATGTAAATAAACACTGACAGAGACAAACACACACACACACACACACACACACAGGGTTTCGCTCAGTACAGAGCACAGCTGGAAAACGAGAGTTGGAGCCAGACACACACATACACATATACACATGGGCACAGAGATGTAAATAAACACTGACAGATACAAAGACACACACTGGGTTTCACTGAGTACTGAGCACAGCTGGGTAACGAGAGTAAGAGCCAGGCACATACATGAACATACACAAGCACAAACTGGGTACATGTCACGGAAAGCTTTGTCTACTCTGTTTCCTGGTAAATAAATCGCATACATGGTTGTGCTTGCTTTTTTCTTTTTGCAAGTTAGTTGTCAATTGACCTTTTCTCTGAAACCTCAGGACAGGTTAGCGGCCGGTACGATAAAACTTAAGAGTTTGGTGCCTAAAATGAAGAATTTGGTTTCCTGTTTGCACCATTCTGCTGATCTAATTGCCGGCCTTTATAGCTGGGGCATTTCAGGAAGTCCGGTCAAAACTGGCACGGACAATATTCAGAACACAATACCATAACCACTGAACCTGTCTGTCTGTCTGTCTGTCTGTCTGTCTGTGTGTGTGTCTGTGTGTGTGTGTGTGTGTGTGTGTGTGTGTGTAACCCTTTGTGTTAACCTCTCAACCACATTGGTGCCAATCAACCACATCGATTCCTGTCTGGATGTTAACCACACAGCCGCACTAGTGCCTGTCTGTGCGTGTGCGTGTGCGTGTGCGTGTGTTCTCTGCACATTGACTGGGACTTTTGTCTCCTGTGCAGCCGACTCTACAGGCACGCACTCCCTCTACACCACCTATAAAGACTACGAGCTGATGTTCCATGTGTCCACACTGCTGCCTTACACCCCAAACAACCGACAGCAGGTGAGTGCGCGCCAGAGAGACCTGGGAAGGTGCGGGTAAGAACTTTAACCCCGCAACCCTCTTCCCGTTCTGTCTCTGCTGATGCTCGTTTGGATATTGGGAGAACGGGTATGGTTCCTCTGAGCTCTCGCCAGTATCTCCCCAACCCCAGCGCGAGTTAATGACTAGTAAGTTGGCAGGCGGTGTTGCCGTGGAGATGGTAGCTAACGCTGGTTTTAATTAGAGGGTCCCCGGGGGGGATGCTGCCAAAGCACGCTCAACGGCTCGTGCAACACGTGGAGCTAATTGGACCGTCACAGCGCTGTGAGCGACATCTCCACAAGGCTGTGATTGACGTGGGCACAGTGCCCCGTCTGGGGTGTAGGCTTTTGGGGCCTTCCTGCTCTGACGGGGCACCATCCCATGTGCCCGAGCTGCTGTGCGTCATCAACTGCCTGTCCATGGTTTTGTTGACACTGTGTGCCCGAGATGGTTACTTCTGGAAGTTCTTTGTCTATCGAGTGCTGCTGGCTGCTTCTGGGATGTTCAGAACAGAAGAGAAGAGACATTGTAGTTGTGGGGGTTGGAGCTGAGTTATAACCTGCTGATTCGGTTGTGTTATAGTTATTGTTATTTCATTGCTACACAGACGCTCTTTGTGACGTGCATATGTTGCTGTTTTATACTTGTCCATCTGGATATTTATTTATATTTGTTTGCTTACATTTCTCTCTCTCTCTTTCTCGCTCTCTGTCCAGCTGTTGAGGAAGAGGCACATAGGAAACGATATCGTCACTATCGTATTCCAGGAGCCAGGGGCACTTCCCTTCACTCCTAAAAACATCCGCTCCCACTTCCAGCATGTGTTCGTCATCGTGAAGGTGCTCAATCCCTGCACAGAGAATGTGTGCTATAGGTAAGGGCAGCTCACGCTCTCGACATCATTGTGATGGTGCATAATCCCACTCGCTCTCAACATCATCTTCAAGGTCATCATGAATGTGCTCAGTCCCAGTATGGAGAATGTGTGCTACAAGTTTACATTGTGATGGTGCATAATCCCACTCGCTCTCGACATCATCGTGAAGGGGATTAATCCCACTCGCTCTCGACATCATCGTGAAGGTGATTCATCCCACTCGCTCTCGACATCATCGTGAAGGTTCTCAGTCCCGGTATGGAGAATGTGTGTTACAAGTTTACATCGTGAAGGTGTTCTGTACGGAGAACGTGTTCTATAGGTAAACTGGATGCTCGCTCCTGGCGCTGTGAGGCCGACTCATGGAGCTAATCGGACCTTCTTGACTTCGCCAGCACCGTCTCCCCTTGGCCATGATTGATTAAGGAACAGTGTCCCGGCTTTTGGAGAGGTGCTTTTTCAGATCTGGGAAGAACATGAAGCTTCAACATGAGCGCGCAGGAAACGAAAGCCTGTCAGTTACTGTGGCACTTTGTTGGAAAGATGTTGAAGTGAACTAATCAGCTCAGATGTTTAATTTAAGAGAATTTAGCTTTGTCCATCTCCCTATAATAAGCATTTCATGGGACTTGTTTGGGTGGGTAAAGTTTTAATGGATTCATTTTAATGGAATCCTTTGAGTCTATTGCAATTTCTGTTCCGGTAAAGCACCATTTTGTTACACTCACATTCCGATATGTAGATGCTATAATGTCGGCATTCTGGCTGTTTTGAGCATTCGTGGCATTTGTTTCTCTACCAATTTGGATTAAGTGAAATCACTCAGCTGATGCGCCTCCGTCCCGGTCCTCTCTCTATATCTCCCTCGCAGCGTGGCTGTTTCCAGGTCCAAAGGCGTCCCGCCCTTCGGACCGCCCATTCCCAAGGGTGTGACCTTTCCTAAGTCAGCCGTGTTCCGGGACTTCCTGCTGGCCAAGGTGATCAACGGCGAGAACGCGGCCCACAAGTCGGAGAAGTTTCGGGCCATGGCCACGCGCACGCGGCAGGAGTACCTGAAGGACCTCGCCGAGAACTTTGCAGGCACGGCCACTGTCGACCCCGCCGTCAAGTTCAGCTTCATCACGCTGGGCGCAAAGAAGAAGGAGAAGGTCCGGCCCCGCCGGGACGCGCACCTGCTCAGCGCCGGCGCCATCACCTGGAGCGTGGCCGCCCGCGACTTTGGCCGCTCTGCTGATGCCCGCTGTCTGCTGGGCGTCTCCAACGAGTTCATCGTGCTCATTGAAGAGGAGTCCAAGGAAGTGGTCTTCAACTGCTCCTGCCGGGACGTGATTGGGTGGACCTCGGGGGTCGCAAGTGCCAAGATCTTCTACGAGCGCGGGGAGTGCATCATGTTCTCTGCCCTGGACTGCGGTGGGGACGACATCAGGGAGATCGTCCAGCGGTTGGAGGTAGGATCCCAGAGTGGGGAGGCAAGACTGACTGTGGGACCAGAGGGGAAGGGTGGCAGGGCTGGCTTTAGGACCCCGGGGTGGGGCGGCAGGGTGGCAGAGCTGGCTGTAGGACTTCAGGGTGGAGCGGGAGGGTGGCAGGGCTGTTTGTACATTAATTTTGATGCTCTTAAGGTATTGGGCTCTTTTTAATGATTTCCCTGCTCTGTGGTTTCCCATGTCCATGAGCTCCTTTAGCTCATTCCCATGTCCCATGTCTCCTTTAGAGGGCCTTGTTATTTTTAACAGGCATTCTCATTGGTGCATGCCAGCTTCCTCCTAGGGAGAAAAAATACCAGGAAATATATAAGTGACTGCCGTTGTTGGTCAAGGATGATGTTTTAATATCCCCTCTGGCATAGATTTTGGCTTGGTCTCAGAAATCCACTTTTGTCTCTCACAAGTAAAACATTTTACGAAATGGCTGAATATCAGAAGAATTTAAATAGCAAGAAGACAATGTGGGAAAACTCTGAAGGTTTTTAGTAATGGCTCTTAGTCACTTTCAATGGACATTAATGTATAATTCAGTGTCTAGCATTTCACCGGGAACACACTCTTACTCGTGACTTGATCAGCTTATAGAACGTAGCTGAGTAATGACCTCTAATTATCTTTCTTTAAACTCCTGTCGCTCCAGTGTAATCTACTTATGGACTAACATCTCAGCCCTTTGGGCCTGAGGGTTGTGCATCTTAGCCGGAGATATTGAGCTTCGTGTAAAAGAGTTCTTTAGTCCCGTTTTCTTTCTATCATTAGTTATATTTTTTTAATGTTTCGCTTCAGGGTAGGTTTCCATAGAAACCACAACTTTTCGCAGTCTACCTCATAACTGGTTGTATATTTTGGCTCTACGTTTCATTTGTGAAAGAATAATATAATATATATAATATATAGCTGTCTATTTTATATAGTGTTTATTTTAATACGCGCTGAAAACGTAGCGCAAGGAACTTCAATGCAGTAGTTTCCTCTGTGGACCACAAGGTCATTATTAAAACATGCTTCTTTTGGAGCCACTGCGAGTTCAGTGCACGTGGTTTTTTATACCGTGCTTTGGAAATATCTGTCATCTATTTGCAAAAAAAAGAAGAAGGTCTTAATGGCATATGGAGTCGCAAAATATAGCTCTTTTGAAGATAAAATTTTCCAAGAAGACCAGCTTGACTCTTCACCCGCCACTGATGAGGGCTTCCACTGACCCAGTTCCTCTGAACTGTCTGAGCTCCGCCCATCATGAACACGTCTGTTGTCCAACTTAAAGATGCTTTTTGAGTAGGAAAGGCTTGCTTAAGGTTTTAGTGTGAGTGACTATATTTATTAGTTTGGATTTTGAGGGTTGACATATAACTTCCTGACCCCCCTCGTTTGGTCCCAGCTCTGCCGTCCATGTTCACTCTTCTACAATGCTTAATTTCTCCTCTTTGTGTTTGGGTGTCAGTTTTGTTTGTGTTTGATTCTGGGCTGGGTGTCGGGTGTTCTGTTTGTGTTTGATTCTGGGCTGGGTGTCGGGTGTTCTGTTTGTGTTTGATTCTGGGCTGGGTGTCGGATGTTCTGTTTGTGTTTGATTCTGGGCTGGGTGTCAGGTGTCGGTTGTTCTGTTTGTGTTTGATTCTGGGCTGGGTGTCAGGTGTCGGTTGTTCTGTTTGTGTTTGATTCTGGGCTGGCTGTCAGGTGTCGGTTGTTCTGTTTGTGTTTGATTCTGGGCTGGCTGTCAGGTGTCGGTTGTTCTGTTTGTGTTTGATTCTGGGCTGGCTGTCAGGTGTCGGTTGTTATGTTTGTGTTTGATTCTGTGCTGGGTGTCAGTTGTGTTTTCCACAGGGGTCTGTTGGAGTAAGGGACGCTGCCCTCATGTTATCTCCCTAAACGCCTACTTTTGCTATGCCTCTCGTTGCCCATGGCCCCCAGGCCTGCTTCCGTTAACACAATCTACCTTTGGTCCTTTTTAAGCTTTCCGACTTCTGCAGAGATTTGCCCGCCCATCTCTAGAATCACTGGTGGACTCAACTGTGCTGATGTGTTCTGCCCTGGTAATGCCTGGGTTAAGGTGGGAGATCCCGGTGTTGTCTACAGAGGCGTCAGTGGCACCGTTGACACCTGAAGGCATCCATTAGAAGTAAAGGGCTCTTCCATTCGGGTGTGGTCCCTGAACAACGGTTCACTGCTTCACGTCTTTTCTGTGAGATCCCTCTTAAGTCTGGCTGCTTTCCAGTCCCTTTGGGGGAGTGGGGTGGTGCAGATGGACACGCAGCTTGCCACTTTGGGAGGTTTTCTTGCCTGCAGACTGGGAAGGTGACGCTGACTTAGGGGAGCTAATGTTGACCAGGCAATTAGTCTTCGATCTGTTTCTCCCCGCTTGGTGTTAAACCTATGCACAGCCTGCGTGTCTCCTTGCTGTTGAAACAGATGTCACCTTTTTTCCCGGTGGTTAATCTAGCCGTGTTACCTGCCCTGCAGGAGTTTTTTTAAAGGTATTTCATATTGATGAATGATACGAGTTGGAAGCAGCTTAGAATGCATCAGAGGCAGGTGTTGGGAGAAGAAAGAAACAACCAGTGTTGAGTTAGAAAGAAAAAAAACTCTTGGAGGCTATGGGTTTTTAAATCCAACAAATCCTGGAAGTGCTACTTTTCCACCCCTCCAACAAACGGACTGCGGTCAGACTCATTAAATTTGAGGCAGCCCTTTGCGTTGAGAACCACCCAGTCTGCTTTCATTTGAGCCTGTGTGTTATTGGATTTATCTGTGGAGATGGCTGCAGGCCGAGGTTTCCTCCCACTTTATTAACCCCGCACCAGCTGGCTGCCCTGGCCTCTGATTTCGTAGACCAATGCCTCTCTGTGTTGTCCTCCGCTTGTCTGCCGACGTGTTTAACGGCCGTTCATTCTACGCTATCACTGTGCCGTGTTTTTATTATCACACGCCCGTGCAGGTTAAGACTGTGCTCTCTCCCCCTTAGCCAAGCTTATCGAGAGCCTGTTCTCCTTTCTCCTCCAACCCCTCTGCCCCATGTAAACACTGTGTGTTAACGAAACGAGCCCCATACTGAGAGGATACGTGAGACCTGGCACCCATCGCCCGAACACCATCCAAGTCCTAACCGGAAAGCCGGGGTGCATTTGCATTTAAAATTGGCATAATCAGGACTTTGATATGATTTATCTCCTCATTAATTATGGTAATGGGGTTTTTTTTTTATTTTTTCCTTTTTCTTATTTTTTGCATGGGGGCTCAATTTGTCTTCACCCTGCCGTGGGTTTTCCAGGCGCAGCTGTCGTAAATGACTTAAATTCACTAATTAGCGAGCGGAGTCGTAGAGAGTGAGTTTGGCTTGGCTCAGATGGGAGTGAGTATGTTTGAGTGAATTGACGTGCGAGTGAGCATTGGTGAAAGGAGTCGCAGAGTCCCTGACAGCGTGCGTGTCTGTTGGAACCCCAGAGTCGCCTTTGAAAAGGTGAAGAAAGTGAGGACTGTAAAATATCTGCAACGTTCTGGTCAGCCTGTTAACCTTACTTCACCTTTGGTTCCTTAGTCCCTGGTTTGTTATGTTACGGTTGGACATCGTGGATAGGATGTCACGCAAACGGCTGTCTATCCCAATGACGGCCGACTTCTAAGAGGAAAAAAATGACTCTTTAAAAAAAGCAAACTGCAAAGTTTACCTCTGTTCTAGTTGGTCTCTCCCTGGATCGGTCAGGTCAGGAGGTTAATGGACTCGTAAGTCCATATGTGAGACTGTCACCCTCTGAATTGCTGGGGCTGCGGTTTGGGTCGCCACAACGCCTCCGAAGTGAAAACGCAGTGCTGGTTCACTATGGAGGTTGACCCCTCGGGTGGCAGTGTTGACAATGGCTGCCTCAGTAACTAATGTGAGATCCTTGCTTGAGGGGAATGGAGGAGCATGTGTGTAATGCAATGGACCACTGGTGCATGGCATTGGAGTGTTTGATGATGACCCCAGCTGTGAGGGTATTCATTACTGCGACCCCTCTTGGATTACTCTGGCTAAATCCCAAGGGTGCCAAGAACTCCTCGGCTGGATCTAGTGTCAACATTCCTCGGCTTTGCGGTTCCTAGCAGCGCTGGTTCACGGCTGAGTAAATGCCGTCCTCCTTGCAAATGCCAGCGCTAGGGTCATGTGGAAGGATTACGTCACCGCGAACTAAAGCTGCCGGGTTTCATTAACTTTAACCTAAAGACCTCCTGTGAGAAGTGAAGGCTCCTTCTGTGGAGGAAAATGTTTTTTTCCCCCCTGTGAAATTCTTTTGCGTTTGTGGTCTCAAGTGCCTTTCTGTCTGTTTAAATTCACAAGCGCAGACAAGGGCTTGTCTGACGTCTGTCTAACTTCACGAGCACAGACACGACATGGCCGCTCTGGCAGTTTTGTAAGACGGCGTGCATTGAAACAATGCCATTTGTTCACGGCTGTGTGTTTATCTTCAGTATTTTCAGCTCGTCTGCCCTCTGTGGCTTTGGCGTATGCTGTCTTTGATTCTCTTTCCTCTTCATTTCCATATGAAAGTGTCTTTGAGGAACACTGACTGAGGAGGTGGTCTGGGGACATGAGCTTTATCCCCACGATGGTTCTCCTCCGTCTCTCTGAACCAGCTGCAGAAAAAAGTGCTATAGCTGCTCCAGCCAAAAGTGCCTTGAGCAAAATAAGAAGAAAAAGGCTGCGCTTCCTCATTTGGGAAAGATGCTCTTGACTTAAATTTCTCCTTCCCGTGGATGAGTCTCCTCTGAACCTAAAGCTGGCTTGTCTAATTCACAGACTGAATAGTACTACTTCCCTCGAACCACCAAACGCACTCATTCCCTTCTGCGTTTTTCAACCCCTTCTCTCTCCTTTGGTCATTGTATTTCTGACCCCTCTTTTTTTCCCTCTTTTCTTTCTCCACTTTCCGCTCTCTCTAACCCCCCTCCCTCTCTCTCTTTCACTCTGTCTCTGTCCGCCTCGTGATCTCTCTAACCCCCCTCCCTATCTCTCTTTCACTCTGTCTCTGTCCGCCTTGCAATCTCTCTAACCCCCCTCCCTCTCTGTTCCACTCTGTCTCTGTCCGCCTCACGCACTCTCTCTCTAACCCCTCTCCCTCACTCCGTCTCTCTCCACCTCCCGCTCTCTCTGTAACCCCGTGTCTCTCCACCTTCCGCTCTCTCTCTAACCCCCTCTCTCCCTCACTCCGTCTCTCTCCACCTCCCGTTCTCTCTGTAACCCCCGTCTCTCTCCACCTCCTGCTCTCTCTGTAACCCCCTGTGTCTCTCCACCTTCCGCTCTCTCTGTAACCCCCCTTTCCTGTCTTTTCCCCTTCAAGATCGTGACCCGTGGCTGTGAGACCACAGAGACGACACTGCGGCGGAACGGCTTGGGTCAGCTGGGCTTCCATGTCAACTTCGAGGGCATCGTGGCGGACGTAGAGCCTTTCGGCTTCGCCTGGCAGGCTGGCCTGCGGCAGGGCAGCCGTCTGGTGGAGATCTGCACCGTGGCGGTGGCCACGCTCACCCACGAGCAGATGATCGACCTGCTGCGCACCTCCATCACGGTCAAGGTGGTGATCATCCAGCCACATGAAGACGGGACGCCCCGGAGGTACAGGCAGCCTGTGTTTTTATCTTTTTCAAATCTGCTCTTATTATTACAAGATGTTTAATAGGCATTTTTTTCTGAGAAATTTACATGAATATTTAGAACAGGACGCCCTAGGTTTTGAACGAGCAACCTTCTGGTTACAAGTCCAAGCACCTAGTATAGAGAGACTGCTTGTCTGGTAATGTTCTGGAAGCCATTGTAATTCTCAAATTGCATTACAACAGTCCTTGTATACAGTAGGTAATTGGTTAAAATGGTCCGATACGAAGAGTCACAAATGAGTTTGGGCCTCCAGATTCCAGCAAAGCACACAAGAAGTGCTATAAAAAGCATGACATGGGATTGTTCTGGCCTGCTGGTTGTCACGTGACACATTGACTGCTCACTCCTTGAGATTGGGTTAGAGGGCCCAGACTCTCTTATCTTAGTGCTGAACTTCCTGCCGCCGCACAGGGGTGACGCATGGAGTCTTTCCTCTTTTCTGGGATGTTTGGAAATGTGGGCTTTCTGGTTTGGCTTTCCTGGGCCTGGGTTGGCACTTTGTTTCGGAACCGGGCCCTCCACGCAAAACTCTGGCTTCCCCTTCCCGTGTTTTATTTCTGTTTAATTGTCCCCCTTGGTGAGAGCGCGTTCCACAACCTCAAATGAATGATGTGGAACAGGTGCTGGATCCTACTGTCGTTCCCTGTATTGTTGAGGGTTTCGCTAAGAAAACAAATAGTAGCTGCAGATCATTGTGACCCGGGAATGAAAAGAAGTTGGAAGGTACATTT